>JAHPZR010034245.1:0-28275 GCA_019787425.1 Platygyra sinensis
TAGATTGTTAAGATGCCCTCAAAGAGTATTACATCAGCAGGGTATATTATGATAGACTCTTCTTGTCTACAAATGGAATATAGAACAAATGTCACTGACAGCATTACAACACAACAAATCTTCTTAAACCTTGGATGGAGGACTTCAGAGAGAGAAAGGACAGTGAGTTGAGCATTGTGTTTAACTGAATTCAAGATAAAAATGTTCAACTGCATTAATATCTTATTCAAAGTTATCGTTTTATGCTTTTAATACTATAGAACTATGCTATAGAGTGTGTGCAAGGTGACGCCATCAAATTCTCAACTCTAAACTAAAGAGCTACTAAAGGTTTTATCCTCATCAGACAGACGAGACACTAAATTTATACATGTACCTGTTTACAACTTTCCAGTTCAATAGCGTCCTTCGTCTGGAAACCAGCGCATTTTGAATTTCGAAGTTATTGCCGGGCATGACATAAAGCTAAGATAACGTTTGTCGAAAAATATACACTTATCTCGTAATTTTCAGCCATTTTAGCAGTTTAGGTATTAGGAAAAGTGCTTGTGTAAATGTTTTTTGGCTTGGTTCAAAAAATCAGTCTACTAGATAGCCAAAGTAAGTTCCAGATGTTCACACTATTTACCGTCCACCATATTGGAGGACCAAGGAGGTCCTCCAACATGGTGGCTCCATACTAAGCTCTATAATTTTGCTAGAAACATTTCGACGAATATCTCACCTTTTGGACATTACAAACACCTTAAACATGAAGAACTGTCGTCTTTATTTATCATCTACAATATTACAATTTTGACTTTATACACTGTGCACATGGTTTTTGATTTTATTTTTTATTGCGTGATGCACACACTCTATAGAGCACTGACATTACATTAAAGCAAGCAGACCTGTACACTGTGAATTAAGCTAATTATGTTTACTGTGTGATCACAGACAAGTTACCTTGTAGCATTAACAGCATCGTATATTGGTATTTTAACAGTTTCACCAGCTTTAGCTTTCTGCAGAGTATCAAGCGTCATCTCATAATCAAAAGCATCTTTAAAAAAAGATTTCACATGTAAGTCACTACAAATTATGGCAACACACCTGTACAGTGGAAAGTACATGTTTTATTCATTGACTATTTCAGTCTCCTTGGCCATTATTTGGAGCAATGTTTAGCTCACTGGTGATTTTGGGGGAAAAAGTTAGAAAAAAACTTACCCTCTGTCAATTTTTAAAACCTCTAGATTTTTTGAGCCAAATTTCTGTTCTCACTGATTTACATTGTTAAAAAAATAATTAATATACAGCTGTATCATGGCCTGGGGTACTGAGACTAGTGCAGATTTGATTAGGATACTGCTGTCTTTGGTAAGTCAAAAGACAGCACTAGATTTTGATCTCAAGCTAAAAAAGGAAACAAGGAAACTAAAAATAATAAACACACTGACAAAGAAAATTATTGCAAACAAAAAGAAACAATTCAGAAGTTTCACCTGGGTGATCAAAGTCAAAATTTCCCACTTTTGCCTCCTTAGCTTCATCTTCGCAAAGTTCTCTGTAAAAGCTGTCCTGACTGATAATAACAACCCTTCTTGATTCCACTCCATCCTGACCCAGTTGTTCCATTATTTTAGAACAAACTGTTGACTATAAACAATGGGGAAAATTCATGAAGACCTTTTAAAATTGCAAATGAAGAAGCATTAAGTCTTTCCCTTACAGTTGAGAAATTGTTTTGCCTTCTATCACTCAAATAATTTGACATAACATCAGTGTGTAAGCGACTGCACTGTTCAGTGCATACCCTATTTCCTTGAATTATAGCCGTCCCTCGATTAATCGCCTCCCTCAAATAATCGCCCCACCCCTCTTTGATCGAAAAATTTAAAATAATCGTTTTCCTCAAATAATCGCCCCCCTTCCCCACCCCTTGCCATTTTTCTCTCTCTCTTATCCCCTCCATCTCAAGTTAAAAATTGACATCCTGGGTAACAAACAAGCTTTCATTTACAGTGCTGATTATATTACTGTGAACACCTAAAATATGTCTGGAATGTTTATTGTGTTGTAACCAATCACATGCGAGATCTTCACACCACAGAAACCACAAGCAACGAACGGTTTCCTTTCGGCCACTGAACAATTTTTTTTGTTTTGTTTTAACATTCAGTCTTTTTACAAGTAAACAATTACTTTTCCTGCCCATTTGTTTACAGTACGTGCTATAATAGCGAAGAATACAGGTTTGAGTGATTTTGAAATAAATTAAGCCGATGTGCTGGGCAGGCGCATGCGACGGTTTGGTGCACGAATTTTCAAACTTTTTGTAATGATCGAAATCGCAATAATTAGTTACACCTGATCGCAAATTTGTTCGGCGGTCTTTCCAGTTTGTGATCTTGCGATCAAGGAACTTCTGCCGGCACAGTATTTCGAGGTTCAATTGTTAGCCCACACAAATCAACCCTTGTTCTACAAAAAATATAAGCAAGGATTATGCTAATCACGATTGTTGATTTTTTATTATCCTCATGTGATGTCGTTACATGGAAAGCTGGTTGCCGTCGAATCGCGTTGGCTTCTAAATTTTTTTCTTTCTAAACTCGAACGATGACCTGGATGTGGTCCTCAGCACTGATCTTGGGGAACAGTGGTGTTTTAAATTCCTAATAAGACAGTTTGTATCCTTAAACAAAACAAAAATAATTTGTTCTGTGGCCGATAGGAAACGGTTCGTTGCCTGTGGTTTCTGTGGTGTGAAGATCTCGCATGTGATTGGTTACAACACAATAAACATTCCAGACATATTTTACGTGTTCACATCACGGTAATATAATCAGCACTGTAATTCTTCACAACTGAATGGTCACAAAAGCACAGTTTTTTTTTCTACAGTTTTTTCTTTGATAATACATGATTCATGTATTTCACTTTTTCCTTTATTGCTTGGTATAATAAAGCAAAATATTTAGGGCATGACCTCCTGTGAGAAATAGTTGAAATAATCGCCTTACCTCAAATAATCGCCCCCTTTTGGATCGAAAATAGAAATACTCACCCCCGGCGATTATTCGAGGAAATACGGTATTCAAAATGTCTAGCAGCTGAAAGAGGAGTGAAGGAGTGACGGAGTATTAAAATGTCCCATACCTACATGTACAACTTGGAAATTATTACTTTCCAAGTTAAAAGGGAGATAAATTCCGAGTTTCGTTTCCACTGAGTAATAAAAGAGCTCTCCGGAAAATTGAGAAAATGGGAAATGCAGGGAAAGATAGTCCCTAAAGTCAAGCCACTGTTGGCTAGTCTAGGAATATCGAAGTGTTTTCACTCCAAACTAGATTTATCTGTTACCATGCTACGGTGTACGTATAAGCTTACAGGTCAATATTTCACCCGATTAAAATAGTGTAATATTTTTCAAACAACTAAGAATAAAACAGGTCGATAACGATGAGTAATCCATCCAGTCACGTAAAACGTAGCTGAGGTCAAAGAAGCAATCTCAGCTGTTTCAGGCCTCAACATGACGAATTTCGCGAGCCCTGTACCAAAGAGCTGGAGAGCGGTTATCCTGACGGACCTTACATGTTTGACGTGTATCTCAAAGCAGAATTCTTGTTCTTAGTACATTCAAATACGAAGTTTATTCGTTTTTTGCCGTTTAGTCCAGGAGCAGATAACATTGTTGAGTCAAACCCGGTCGATGCAAAGGAAGCTTATATGTAACCTATGAGGAAATGGGCTTTCCAGGGGTCTTTTCTTCAAATCACCTTTGGAAAAATGAATCATTAAATGGCTTTTACCTTTCCAGAAGCTGATCCGCCAGCAACTCCGATAAGGAACGGTTTTGGAGGCGTGTTTTTTATCAACTCTCTTCTCACCGGCACAAAGTCAGAAACAGACGCCATCTTTTCGATCGTAGTTAACTATGCTATCAGGGATGGGAGGGACAGGAATTTTATCTCGGCGATTGTGTGACAAATTCCTGGCTCGCCGTGACATTACAATATAGTTCAGACGATCTCATAAAATCTTGATGATAACAAAATGGCTGCCCGTTGCGTTTTCTTACGGAAAACTTTGACTTGCTCGCTCTACCGTTCAAACAACCGATTGAGAATGAATGATTTGAACTGTGTTCGCTGCTTATCGCTGTCACGTGGCACGAAAGGTTCAAAACCTGGCAGTTCTAAAGAGAAAAACATTTACGATGTTGCGATCGTTGGAGGAGGTGCCATGGGCTCATCTTCGGCTTACTTTTCTTGCGAACAGAATGACGCGTGAAATGGGTAAAATCTGCGTGATTGAGCGTGATCCTACGGTAAGTGAGATTAATTCATGCTTCCGCTTAGCTTGTCTTTCTACATACCCGAAACTTTTCCGAGTGTTTATTGTCACGCAATAAAAATAAAATGAATAAAATCAAAAACCACGTCGTGGATAAAAGCCAACAAAGTGTGATATTATAGACGATAAATAAAGAAGACAGCTAGTTCTCCCAGTTTACGGTGTATGCGTTGTCCCAAGGTTGCGATATTCTAACCCCCCTTATTGTAAGATCACAGAAGGGCAAGCAAAACAAAACTACCCCCCCCCCCCCCCCCCCCCCGCCAAAGCCAGCTCAAGGTCCGGATCTGCCACTGGCGTACGTGCCCAAACATAGCTAAACATTTTGGAAGTGTACTTAGCCACATTTAGAACACGGTCCTGATCAAGTTCAGGATGTGTTACATAACAGTCTAGAGCCAGCATCACGTGGGGGAGGGGTGAGGGGAAATCCCGTAAGTGCATAAAAACGATGAGGTACCAGCAGGATTCTCAGTGTTTTTTTTTTTTTTTGGCATATTGGATTGAGATGTTTTCACTCCTTTAGATGTACCAATTTTAAAGCAACGCATTGAACTCTTTGTAAATTTCTGGTGTTAAAAATCAGTTTTATATTTTTTGGCCCAGACATACCAGGTACTGTAAAAGTTCCCACTGTAAACCTTTTGAGGCTGGGAATACCCTAGGAAGTACAAAAAGTGCTTTTTTAACCCTTTATAGATATGATGAGCACCCAGTGTCCTGTTTATGTAAATGGCAGTCGCCCTCTGGGTAGTAATCATTTATACAAATATACTCAAGACCTAGTCTTGAACATCTGTCAATTTGACAGGAATCGATCAAATTTTTAAGCTACAACTGTACAGTGTATTAACGTGAGAAATTGGTCCTTAGGCCATGAGGACTGGGCGAAATGGAAGGTTTTTTTATCCCCACAATAGAATATGTGAGAAGCTACCATCCAAGAAAGTACAAAACATAGATGCCTTATTTCTACTACCCTTAAAAATACTTTGGTAAACAATAAAATAAAAGAAAAATTAAATAATTAAATTCATATTTGAAAAAAAAAATAATTCAGAGTATTTTCAACTGTGCAATCTTTCATAATGTCGCATTTTAATTATGGCATTTCTTTATTATTCTGAGGAAACTCAAAGGAATCATAATAAAAAGAGCAGTGCTTACTTTTTGTTTATGTCAGCATCCCCTCTACTAACTATGATGTTTGATGTGAACAAAGTGCAGGTTAAGTAATATAGAGACATGAGCCAGCAATCAAGCATACCAGCAGTCCTTGTTTATATGGGCTAGTAAAAATAGAGATCCATGGAACTGGTTCATGAAAAGGGGCTTATGGACCTGGTCCATATTCTGATGGACCTGGTCCACAGAGGGGGTACATGTTTTGTACTCTCCAATACCAACCTTTGTTTACAGATACTTACGCCAGAATAACCAATATTAGTAAAATCCAGCTAGTGGTCTATTATCAATGCTGCGTTCTGATTGGTTGAGCTACTAGTAGGCTATTTGTTGTAGCCCACTAGTAGCGAAAAGCGCCCGGGCTTTGAAAACCAAAACAATGGCGGCTGAATCGCTTTAACTAGCGAAAGATGTTTTGTCTCGATATTTTTTTGACCAACTAGTTGGATTTTACTAAAACAATTATTCCTCTCGCCCTCGTGGCCTCTGCGGAGTCAATAGCCCATTCGGCCTTCAGCCTCATGGGCTATATGACTCAGAGCCCATTACGGCTCGAGGAATAATTGTTAAATAATTAAAAACTGGATCATTGGATAATGCAATTCGAGAGTTTTCATTGGCTTAGCCATCATGGTATATGAGCCATTATACTATGATCTACAAAAATGGCAAGTGTATGCGTGATTTTTTGGGCCTTTTTATGTTTATTGTAGTCTAGTTTTCTATATTTTGGGGGCATTTTTAATAAAACAATTATTCCACTCCGGCTTGTTGGATATTGAGATGATTATAGCCAACTCGGCGCTACATGCCTCCTTGGCTATCTATCATCTCATATCCAACGCGCGCTCATGGAATAATGTTAATGATAAAATCAGAATATAGTAATTACCAGAGTGAAATTAAAATAATTTAACCCCTTGCAACAAAGTAACCTTGAGGGATGTATCTGATAATTTCTGTGTTTCTTCTTATTTCATAAAGTGCTCAAATGCATCAACAACACGGTCATGTGCATCAATAAGACAGCAGTTCTCCTTAGCTGAAAATATTCAAATGTCACAACAGAGCTTTCAATTTCTCAAAGAAATGGACCAACATTTGGCAGTTGATGGATGTGACACCCCTGACATCCAACTCAGGAGACAAGGCTATCTGTTCCTGGCAAGCAAGAATGGAGAAGAAGTACTAAAGAAAAATCATGCACTTCAAAGGTAAAGTAAATTTTGGGAAATTAATCCAAAAGGGAAAAATTGCAGCACTCTGAGTACTTGATGTCAGCTGTAACTCAGGGTACATGCATTAAGCCAATTGAAAATAATCGCTGGTTCTGAAATCAGTAATTAAAATTATACCTCTCAGAGCACCTTTGGAATATGTTCAGAACATGCGGGAACACACTCAAATTGACACACACAAACATATGAAACACCCTGGCACAATTCATACAGGGTTTGGCATGCACATTGAAATTCCTTGAATATGAAATCAAAATTTTTAAGACCTTCAGATTTAATGCCTGGCTGAACAATAGGACCCTTGAGATTGATGCACAAATAACCACTTTATTTTGCATCTGAGTTATCGAAAATGGCTTGTTAGGAAGGAACTGGATTCATTCAATCTGAGAGGTTTTATAATTATTTTGAGAAAAAAGAGAAAAAGATGACCTCCTCTCAATAATGCAATAGTCAGGGGGTAGTAGATGGAGAAGAGGAGGTAAATTTAATTTATTCAAGGAGATCAAGGGTGTGGCACGATTCTTGTTCTTTTAGAAGAATGTTAGGTTTAGTCATACATGGAATAAAGTGTCTGGTTAAATCTTGATAACTTGGTACCAGACCTCTTGGCCACTGGGCAGATACTGTTTTTTTTTTTTTTTTTGAGAAGGGGGTTCCCTTGTAGTTGGGTGATGAGGTCCCTGGAGATGGAATTTCTGGCATTTTAAGGCCAGGTCAACTTGTTACAAAGTGTATTATTGTTTTTATTTTTTAATTTAGAACATAGGACCAGACCTCCTGAGCCCCCTGGATCCACCCCAGGGCCAGTAATCTTTGCTCTTGACTGAAAATCTCAACTAAACGCACCTGAAAAAATGGTTTCAGTTAGATATAATCAGTGCAGGGTTTAGCTTTGAGATATTAAATGTAGTTGTCTAATCATAGCCTGCGAACGCAGACGTATTTCCAGCTGTCACTGAATCAGTGACAGCCGGAAATACGTCTACGTTCGCAGGCTAGTCTAATCATGACATGAATAACCTATATTTCAGGAAGCTAGACTGCCATGTCACTCTTCTTTCACCAAGTAAACTCAGCGAGCGATTTCCTTGGATTAACACAGACAGCATCACACTTGCTTCATTGGGTTAGCATTACGAATTATTATATGGAGCAATTTGCTATCATGTATTAGCAGAAATTAACATTTAATTTACTGAGACAACAGGTATTTTTAGTCTATTTAAAATAGGAGTACATAGTTCATACTGCAGTACTGTAGGGTTTCCATGTGCCTATACTGGGCCACACCCAATAGATCAGAACATTCATTTGCTATTGTCGTTAAGGCCCATTCTGCATAAAAATCGAGATAAACCTTCGCAGTACTCTGCACGTATTGCGGGCCTATAAGGTATTTGCTTCTGAATATTTCAGGTACAGGAAGTGAAGGCTGGTTTGATCCATGGTCTTTACTGAATGCCTTCAAGAGGAAGGCTGTGTCTCTGGGAGTGGAATTCATCACTGGCGAGGCTGTAGACTTTGATACAGATCAGAATGGCCAAATAAACAGCATTAAGGTTTGAAATATCAAAAGAATACCAACTAAAATTTACAGCAAACAGCTTATTTTATAGTATTATTTTCCTTTCTTGGATATGGATGAGGAAGATTGGATGGCTGGAGCCAAATTTGTAGAGTATTTCATGACACCATATTAAAAACGTAAAAAGAAACGTTATAAAAACTACTCAAATCAGGTGATTTCTTTTCTAATAGTTTTTATTGTTTGAAGTTACATACAATTTGAAAATCACTGCATTTCTGGAACGTATTACGAGATAGATTATCAGTTAGCGTATGCAAGAAATATGGGGTGGATTACCATGAAGTTAATAATTATTTAGTATAGGCAATCATACGGTTGCCGAGTTCAAATTGGAATTAATTTCAGAGCGAGTTTTTCAAAAGCTGAAATGCACGAGCCGCTTCGGCGAAGTGCAAATTTCACGCTTTTGAAAAACTCACTCGTTGGAAATTAATTCCAATTTGAACTCGGAAAACCGATCTGATTGCCATATACAATATATGACTTCATGTAATTTACACCCCATATTTCTTGCAATACGCAACTGATAATCTATCTCGTAATACTTCCAGGAAATGAAGTGATTTTTAAATTGTATGTAACTTCAAACAATAAAAAACTTAATTAGAAAGAAATCCAACTGAGTTGCGAGTTTTTATAACGTTTCTTTTACGTTTTTAATATGGTGTCATGAAATACTCTACAAATTTGGCTCCAGCCATCCAATCTTCCTCATCCATATCCAAGAAAGGAAAATAATACTATAAAATAGCTGTTTGCTGTAAATTTTAGTTGGTATTCTTTTGATATTTCAAACCTTAATGCTGTTTATTTGGCCATTCTGATCTGTATCAAAGTCTACAGCCTCGCCAGTGATGAATTCCACTCCCAGAGACACAGCCTTCCTCTTGAAGGCATTCAGTAAAGACCATGGATCAAACCAGCCTTCACTTCCTGTACCTGAAATATTCAGAAGCAAATACCTTTATAGGCCCCGCAATACGTGCAGAGTACTGCGAAGGTTTATCTCGATTTTTATGCAGAATGGGCCTTAACGACAATAGCAAATGAATGTTCTGATCTTATTGGGTGTGGCCCAGTATAGGCACATGGAAACCCTACAGTACTGCAGTATGAACTATGTACTCCTATTTTAAATAGACTAAAAATACCTGTTGTCTCAGTAAATTAAATGTTAATTTCTGCTAATACATGATAGCAAATTGCTCCATATAATAATTCGTAATGCTAACCCAATGAAGCAAGTGTGATGCTGTCTGTGTTAATCCAAGGAAATCGCTCGCTGAGTTTACTTGGTGAAAGAAGAGTGACATGGCAGTCTAGCTTCCTGAAATATAGGTTATTCATGTCATGATTAGACTAGCCTGCGAACGTAGACGTATTTCCGGCTGTCACTGATTCAGTGACAGCTGGAAATACGTCTGCGTTCGCAGGCTATGATTAGACAACTACATTTAATATCTCAAAGCTAAACCCTGCACTGATTATATCTAACTGAAACCATTTTTTCAGGTGCGTTTAGTTGAGATTTTCAGTCAAGAGCAAAGATTACTGGCCCTGGGGTGGATCCAGGGGGCTCAGGAGGTCTGGTCCTATGTTCTAAATTAAAAAATAAAAACAATAATACACTTTGTAACAAGTTGACCTGGCCTTAAAATGCCAGAAATTCCATCTCCAGGGACCTCATCACCCAACTACAAGGGAACCCCCTTCTCAAAAAAAAAAAAAAAAACAGTATCTGCCCAGTGGCCAAGAGGTCTGGTACCAAGTTATCAAGATTTAACCAGACACTTTATTCCATGTATGACTAAACCTAACATTCTTCTAAAAGAACAAGAATCGTGCCACACCCTTGATCTCCTTGAATAAATTAAATTTACCTCCTCTTCTCCATCTACTACCCCCTGACTATTGCATTATTGAGAGGAGGTCATCTTTTTCTCTTTTTTCTCAAAATAATTATAAAACCTCTCAGATTGAATGAATCCAGTTCCTTCCTAACAAGCCATTTTCGATAACTCAGATGCAAAATAAAGTGGTTATTTGTGCATCAATCTCAAGGGTCCTATTGTTCAGCCAGGCATTAAATCTGAAGGTCTTAAAAATTTTGATTTCATATTCAAGGAATTTCAATGTGCATGCCAAACCCTGTATGAATTGTGCCAGGGTGTTTCATATGTTTGTGTGTGTCAATTTGAGTGTGTTCCCGCATGTTCTGAACATATTCCAAAGGTGCTCTGAGAGGTATAATTTTAATTACTGATTTCAGAACCAGCGATTATTTTCAATTGGCTTAATGCATGTACCCTGAGTTACAGCTGACATCAAGTACTCAGAGTGCTGCAATTTTCCCTTTTGGATTAATTTCCCAAAATTTACTTTACCTTTGAAGTGCATGATTTTTCTTTAGTACTTCTTCTCCATTCTTGCTTGCCAGGAACAGATAGCCTTGTCTCCTGAGTTGGATGTCAGGGGTGTCACATCCATCAACTGCCAAATGTTGGTCCATTTCTTTGAGAAATTGAAAGCTCTGTTGTGACATTTGAATATTTTCAGCTAAGGAGAACTGCTGTCTTATTGATGCACATGACCGTGTTGTTGATGCATTTGAGCACTTTATGAAATAAGAAGAAACACAGAAATTATCAGATACATCCCTCAAGGTTACTTTGTTGCAAGGGGTTAAATTATTTTAATTTCACTCTGGTAATTACTATATTCTGATTTTATCATTAACATTATTCCATGAGCGCGCGTTGGATATGAGATGATAGATAGCCAAGGAGGCATGTAGCGCCGAGTTGGCTATAATCATCTCAATATCCAACAAGCCGGAGTGGAATAATTGTTTTATTAAAAATGCCCCCAAAATATAGAAAACTAGACTACAATAAACATAAAAAGGCCCAAAAAATCACGCATACACTTGCCATTTTTGTAGATCATAGTATAATGGCTCATATACCATGATGGCTAAGCCAATGAAAACTCTCGAATTGCATTATCCAATGATCCAGTTTTTAATTATTTAACAATTATTCCTCGAGCCGTAATGGGCTCTGAGTCATATAGCCCATGAGGCTGAAGGCCGAATGGGCTATTGACTCCGCAGAGGCCACGAGGGCGAGAGGAATAATTGTTTTAGTAAAATCCAACTAGTTGGTCAAAAAAATATCGAGACAAAACATCTTTCGCTAGTTAAAGCGATTCAGCCGCCATTGTTTTGGTTTTCAAAGCCCGGGCGCTTTTCGCTACTAGTGGGCTACAACAAATAGCCTACTAGTAGCTCAACCAATCAGAACGCAGCATTGATAATAGACCACTAGCTGGATTTTACTAATATTGGTTATTCTGGCGTAAGTATCTGTAAACAAAGGTTGGTATTGGAGAGTACAAAACATGTACCCCCTCTGTGGACCAGGTCCATCAGAATATGGACCAGGTCCATAAGCCCCTTTTCATGAACCAGTTCCATGGATCTCTATTTTTACTAGCCCATATAAACAAGGACTGCTGGTATGCTTGATTGCTGGCTCATGTCTCTATATTACTTAACCTGCACTTTGTTCACATCAAACATCATAGTTAGTAGAGGGGATGCTGACATAAACAAAAAGTAAGCACTGCTCTTTTTATTATGATTCCTTTGAGTTTCCTCAGAATAATAAAGAAATGCCATAATTAAAATGCGACATTATGAAAGATTGCACAGTTGAAAATACTCTGAATTATTTTTTTTTCAAATATGAATTTAATTATTTAATTTTTCTTTTATTTTATTGTTTACCAAAGTATTTTTAAGGGTAGTAGAAATAAGGCATCTATGTTTTGTACTTTCTTGGATGGTAGCTTCTCACATATTCTATTGTGGGGATAAAAAAACCTTCCATTTCGCCCAGTCCTCATGGCCTAAGGACCAATTTCTCACGTTAATACACTGTACAGTTGTAGCTTAAAAATTTGATCGATTCCTGTCAAATTGACAGATGTTCAAGACTAGGTCTTGAGTATATTTGTATAAATGATTACTACCCAGAGGGCGACTGCCATTTACATAAACAGGACACTGGGTGCTCATCATATCTATAAAGGGTTAAAAAAGCACTTTTTGTACTTCCTAGGGTATTCCCAGCCTCAAAAGGTTTACAGTGGGAACTTTTACAGTACCTGGTATGTCTGGGCCAAAAAATATAAAACTGATTTTTAACACCAGAAATTTACAAAGAGTTCAATGCGTTGCTTTAAAATTGGTACATCTAAAGGAGTGAAAACATCTCAATCCAATATGCCAAAAAAAAAAAAAAACACTGAGAATCCTGCTGGTACCTCATCGTTTTTATGCACTTACGGGATTTCCCCTCACCCCTCCCCCACGTGATGCTGGCTCTAGACTGTTATGTAACACATCCTGAACTTGATCAGGACCGTGTTCTAAATGTGGCTAAGTACACTTCCAAAATGTTTAGCTATGTTTGGGCACGTACGCCAGTGGCAGATCCGGACCTTGAGCTGGCTTGGCGGGGGGGGGGGGGGGGGGGGTAGTTTTGTTTTGCTTGCCCTTCTGTGATCTTACAATAAGGGGGGTTAGAATATCGCAACCTTGGGACAACGCATACACCGTAAACTGGGAGAACTAGCTGTCTTCTTTATTTATCGTCTATAATATCACACTTTGTTGGCTTTATCCACGACGTGGTTTTTGATTTTATTCATTTTATTTTTATTGCGTGACAATAAACACTCGGAAAAAGTTTCGGGTATGTAGAAAGACAAGCTAAGCGGAAGCATGAATTAATCTCACTTACCGTAGGATCACGCTCAATCACGCAGATTTTACCCATTTCACGCGTCATTCTGTTCGCAAGAAAGTAAGCCGAAGATGAGCCCATGGCACCTCCTCCAACGATCGCAACATCGTAAATGTTTTTCTCTTTAGAACTGCCAGGTTTTGAACCTTTCGTGCCACGTGACAGCGATAAGCAGCGAACACAGTTCAAATCATTCATTCTCAATCGGTTGTTTGAACGGTAGAGCGAGCAAGTCAAAGTTTTCCGTAAGAAAACGCAACGGGCAGCCATTTTGTTATCATCAAGATTTTATGAGATCGTCTGAACTATATTGTAATGTCACGGCGAGCCAGGAATTTGTCACACAATCGCCGAGATAAAATTCCTGTCCCTCCCATCCCTGATAGCATAGTTAACTACGATCGAAAAGATGGCGTCTGTTTCTGACTTTGTGCCGGTGAGAAGAGAGTTGATAAAAAACACGCCTCCAAAACCGTTCCTTATCGGAGTTGCTGGCGGATCAGCTTCTGGAAAGGTAAAAGCCATTTAATGATTCATTTTCCAAAGGTGATTTGAAGAAAAGACCCCTGGAAAGCCCATTTCCTCATAGGTTACATATAAGCTTCCTTTGCATCGACCGGGTTTGACTCAACAATGTTATCTGCTCCTGGACTAAACGGCAAAAACGAATAAAATTCGTATTTGAATGTACTAAGAACAAGAATTCTGCTTTGAGATACACGTCAAACATGTAAGGTCCGTCAGGATAACCGCTCTCCAGCTCTTTGGTACAGGGCTCGCGAAATTCGTCATGTTGAGGCCTGAAACAGCTGAGATTGCTTCTTTGACCTCAGCTACGTTTTACGTGACTGGATGGATTACTCATCGTTATCGACCTGTTTTATTCTTAGTTGTTTGAAAAATATTACACTATTTTAATCGGGTGAAATATTGACCTGTAAGCTTATACGTACACCGTAGCATGGTAACAGATAAATCTAGTTTGGAGTGAAAACACTTCGATATTCCTAGACTAGCCAACAGTGGCTTGACTTTAGGGACTATCTTTCCCTGCATTTCCCATTTTCTCAATTTTCCGGAGAGCTCTTTTATTACTCAGTGGAAACGAAACTCGGAATTTATCTCCCTTTTAACTTGGAAAGTAATAATTTCCAAGTTGTACATGTAGGTATGGGACATTTTAATACTCCGTCACTCCTTCACTCCTCTTTCAGCTGCTAGACATTTTGAATACCGTATTTCCTCGAATAATCGCCGGGGGTGAGTATTTCTATTTTCGATCCAAAAGGGGGCGATTATTTGAGGTAAGGCGATTATTTCAACTATTTCTCACAGGAGGTCATGCCCTAAATATTTTGCTTTATTATACCAAGCAATAAAGGAAAAAGTGAAATACATGAATCATGTATTATCAAAGAAAAAACTGTAGAAAAAAAAACTGTGCTTTTGTGACCATTCAGTTGTGAAGAATTACAGTGCTGATTATATTACCGTGATGTGAACACGTAAAATATGTCTGGAATGTTTATTGTGTTGTAACCAATCACATGCGAGATCTTCACACCACAGAAACCACAGGCAACGAACCGTTTCCTATCGGCCACAGAACAAATTATTTTTGTTTTGTTTAAGGATACAAACTGTCTTATTAGGAATTTAAAACACCACTGTTCCCCAAGATCAGTGCTGAGGACCACATCCAGGTCATCGTTCGAGTTTAGAAAGAAAAAAATTTAGAAGCCAACGCGATTCGACGGCAACCAGCTTTCCATGTAACGACATCACATGAGGATAATAAAAAATCAACAATCGTGATTAGCATAATCCTTGCTTATATTTTTTGTAGAACAAGGGTTGATTTGTGTGGGCTAACAATTGAACCCTCGAAATACTGTGCCGGCAGAAGTTCCTTGATCGCAAGATCACAAACTGGAAAGACCGCCGAACAAATTTGCGATCAGGTGTAACTAATTATTGCGATTTCGATCATTACAAAAAGTTTGAAAATTCGTGCACCAAACCGTCGCATGCGCCTGCCCAGCACATCGGCTTAATTTATTTCAAAATCACTCAAACCTGTATTCTTCGCTATTATAGCACGTACTGTAAACAAATGGGCAGGAAAAGTAATTGCTTACTTGTAAAAAGACTGAATGTTAAAACAAAACAAAAAAAATTTGTTCAGTGGCCGAAAGGAAACCGTTCGTTGCTTGTGGTTTCTGTGGTGTGAAGATCTCGCATGTGATTGGTTACAACACAATAAACATTCCAGACATATTTTAGGTGTTCACAGTAATATAATCAGCACTGTAAATGAAAGCTTGTTTGTTACCCAGGATGTCAATTTTTAACTTGAGATGGAGGGGATAAGAGAGAGAGAAAATGGCAAGGGGTGGGGAAGGGGGGCGATTATTTGAGGAAAACGATTATTTTAAATTTTTCGATCAAAGAGGGGTGGGGCGATTATTTGAGGGAGGCGATTAATCGAGGGACGGCTATAATTCAAGGAAATAGGGTATGCACTGAACAGTGCAGTCGCTTACACACTGATGTTATGTCAAATTATTTGAGTGATAGAAGGCAAAACAATTTCTCAACTGTAAGGGAAAGACTTAATGCTTCTTCATTTGCAATTTTAAAAGGTCTTCATGAATTTTCCCCATTGTTTATAGTCAACAGTTTGTTCTAAAATAATGGAACAACTGGGTCAGGATGGAGTGGAATCAAGAAGGGTTGTTATTATCAGTCAGGACAGCTTTTACAGAGAACTTTGCGAAGATGAAGCTAAGGAGGCAAAAGTGGGAAATTTTGACTTTGATCACCCAGGTGAAACTTCTGAATTGTTTCTTTTTGTTTGCAATAATTTTCTTTGTCAGTGTGTTTATTATTTTTAGTTTCCTTGTTTCCTTTTTTAGCTTGAGATCAAAATCTAGTGCTGTCTTTTGACTTACCAAAGACAGCAGTATCCTAATCAAATCTGCACTAGTCTCAGTACCCCAGGCCATGATACAGCTGTATATTAATTATTTTTTTAACAATGTAAATCAGTGAGAACAGAAATTTGGCTCAAAAAATCTAGAGGTTTTAAAAATTGACAGAGGGTAAGTTTTTTTCTAACTTTTTCCCCCAAAATCACCAGTGAGCTAAACATTGCTCCAAATAATGGCCAAGGAGACTGAAATAGTCAATGAATAAAACATGTACTTTCCACTGTACAGGTGTGTTGCCATAATTTGTAGTGACTTACATGTGAAATCTTTTTTTAAAGATGCTTTTGATTATGAGATGACGCTTGATACTCTGCAGAAAGCTAAAGCTGGTGAAACTGTTAAAATACCAATATACGATGCTGTTAATGCTACAAGGTAACTTGTCTGTGATCACACAGTAAACATAATTAGCTTAATTCACAGTGTACAGGTCTGCTTGCTTTAATGTAATGTCAGTGCTCTATAGAGTGTGTGCATCACGCAATAAAAAATAAAATCAAAAACCATGTGCACAGTGTATAAAGTCAAAATTGTAATATTGTAGATGATAAATAAAGACGACAGTTCTTCATGTTTAAGGTGTTTGTAATGTCCAAAAGGTGAGATATTCGTCGAAATGTTTCTAGCAAAATTATAGAGCTTAGTATGGAGCCACCATGTTGGAGGACCTCCTTGGTCCTCCAATATGGTGGACGGTAAATAGTGTGAACATCTGGAACTTACTTTGGCTATCTAGTAGACTGATTTTTTGAACCAAGCCAAAAAACATTTACACAAGCACTTTTCCTAATACCTAAACTGCTAAAATGGCTGAAAATTACGAGATAAGTGTATATTTTTCGACAAACGTTATCTTAGCTTTATGTCATGCCCGGCAATAACTTCGAAATTCAAAATGCGCTGGTTTCCAGACGAAGGACGCTATTGAACTGGAAAGTTGTAAACAGGTACATGTATAAATTTAGTGTCTCGTCTGTCTGATGAGGATAAAACCTTTAGTAGCTCTTTAGTTTAGAGTTGAGAATTTGATGGCGTCACCTTGCACACACTCTATAGCATAGTTCTATAGTATTAAAAGCATAAAACGATAACTTTGAATAAGATATTAATGCAGTTGAACATTTTTATCTTGAATTCAGTTAAACACAATGCTCAACTCACTGTCCTTTCTCTCTCTGAAGTCCTCCATCCAAGGTTTAAGAAGATTTGTTGTGTTGTAATGCTGTCAGTGACATTTGTTCTATATTCCATTTGTAGACAAGAAGAGTCTATCATAATATACCCTGCTGATGTAATACTCTTTGAGGGCATCTTAACAATCTATTTCAAGGAAATTCGTGACATGCTTGATATGAAGTTATTTGTTGACACAGACAGCGATACCAGATTATCAAGAAGAGGTATGTATCGTGCATCACATGACTGATGATCATTAATTTTGTCCTTGTTATTTGCACTCAGAAAATATTGAGATTGTCTTGTAAAGTAAGGACCAGAATTTGACGCAATTCATGGTGACTTGTTGGACCAACGCTTTGTATTAATATCTCCTTGTTTTACATCAGTGATGATTACCAATAACAGTGGCCTCATCAATGGCGGATCTAGGGGAGGCCCCCCCCAGTTATTTTGGGTAAAAAAAGAAGAAATGACAAAGCAGAAAAGCCAGCAGGTCAAATAAATCAACCCCCCCCCCCCTCCCCCTTCCTTAGCTCAAGGTCTGGATCTGCAACTGCTCCTGGTGTTAGAACACTCACTTATGGATCGAGGAGGAGTCCGGATTCGGGCCCTGGCTGGGGACATTGTGTTGTGTTCTTGGGCATGACTCTGTACTCCCACAGCACCTCTGTCACTCAGGCCCGGGTTGTTCAAAGGATGGATAACGCTATCCACCGGACAAATCACTATCCAGCGGATAGCGTGGTTTGTTTTGTTAACATTTATCCACTGGATAGCGATTTATCCGCTGGATAGTGTTAACCAGCCTTTGAACAACCGGGGCCTGGTGTATGAATTTTTACTGACAAGTTTAATGCTGGGGGTAACCCTGAAGTGGACCAGCATCCCATCCAGGGGGGAGTAGAAACACTGTTGCTTTGTGCTACTGAAACCAGAGATGGGTGCTGGCCTGATAAACCACTTGGCTCATATGCAGACTTTATATTTTTCTTTACCTACAGCTAACAAATACAAAGAACAAAATAAATTGATGATAAAAGAAATACATAGCATTTGGCTCCTTATATTGAGAGAACTTAAAATTTGAATAAAAAAGGGGAATAGGAGGGCCTAAAGTGTACAATAAACCCCATACTTATTGAAATATCTGCTTTCAGAACATAAATGTTTGAACCATTCACCTTACACTTTGTAAAAGCAGAAAATTAGGGATAAAGTTAAGCAAGAAATACAACAATGGATGTTTTGCATCAATGTTGAAGAACAATCAAATGTACATGTTTCATGTTAAAGGCACCTCTATTTCATCAATAGGGATTCAATATGTTCCTAGCTCACAGTATTCATGAGAGCATATGTTATCTTGTAAGAGTGCTAGCTATGCTCTCATTTTCAGTGATAAATTTTTACTGTACAAAAGAAATTGGCTTACATTCACTTTAGAGAAGGAGGGTGATCACTGCATTCAAACTAAACAAAAAATCATTAGGTCCCGGCACTTGTTTTTATAAAGAAGAGATGATCATTTGTCTCTCACAAGCCAAGCCATTAAGAAAAAGCCACCATTTTGTATATGTTGTGTACAGTGAAACCCCACCTAAAGACCACCCTGTTAATACGACCACCATCTTAAATTACAGCCACTTTATTTAGGCCCGAAAAAATTGCTCAGTCAATCATTTTCCTCAACCCTCCAAGTTAACTTTTTTCCTTAGTGGTCATTTGGCCACTGAATGTTTATTTCTGGTCGCCAGTAAAAACTTTTAGTCGCCAAAATATGCAAATTATTAGTTAATTAATAACAATTAACTAGTAAATATATATAAAGTAATAATAAGTAATTAAGGACGTTCGCGCCCATTGCTACTGCGCATCTCTAGTGCGCACGCTATTCATTGGTCACGAGCGTACCACGTCATTTTCAAGCGCGCGCACGGAGCCGAAAACTCAACAAAATATAGAGCTGATGACCTTTACGTTAACTTTGAGTGCGAATATTTTTGTTGGATGCTCGGTGACCCCCAATTTTTTTTCGGCAGATCACTTCCTTTTCTGATTCTTTCCATTATACTAAAAAACAAAAAAAATCTGTACGTGGGAAGTTTTAATTATTTCTCATATACTATTCAAATAGGGTCGAATTGGTACGTGGATACACGTGTGCGTAAGTTAAAAGTTGTATTTTTTAAGGCTAATTCTAGCTGATTTAATGACATATGTAGCAAAGATCTATCAAATAGGCCTATATATGCTGTGTTAAACACACATAACTTAGATATGATTCTTCAAATTAACTTTATGCCGATAGTAATGAATCTGGGCAAAATCGCCTCGAATGACTGGAAATCCTAGAAATGCAATGGTCTGTGATACGCCTTATCTTCAAAACGAGTTCGGTGACCCCCGATTTTTTTTACGTTTTTAATCTAAACTTATCATTTTCTACCTGCTGACAAAGTTTAAAAAAAATCTGTGCGTGGGAAGTTTTTGGGCGCGAACGTCCTTAAAGTGGTATCCCTGAGCCAATTTTAATACATCTTTAACAAATAAATGATAATGGTTTCAAAATGTCAACACGGATTTCCTCAGCACAATGCACATGGGATGCTGCAGAGTTGCAAGACTATAGTTACAGTGCAAATACCAAAAATCAAATTTTTACTTCGGTATCTTCATGTGAGCTAAGATTACTCTGACTCAACTCACTTAAAATGTGTACCAGAAGAAACAGACAGTAATAGTAATAGAGACAATAAAAGTTTCTTCACACAAACATACAAAGGTAACGCTGGCTGTGAAATCTACGCGCCAAAAAAGCGCGAGTATGTGCGAATTTACCGCCATTTTTCCCGGGAGAAAATTTGATCGACAAAAAATGAAAAAAAAAAACATCACTTCACAAAACACAGAAATACTGTGGATCTTAATTCATATCTACAGAGCAAAAAGATAAGTGTAGATGGCACAGATTATATAATACAGACTGCAGCAACTAGATGATGGAAAGTGTTGGCCAACATCATCACTGGCGGTATTTAGCGACTATTTACTTTCTTGCTCAAAACTTTAAGTAAACTTTTATTTTTACTCGAATGTTGAAAGAGTTCTTGAATGACAAACACGAAAACTTTAGCTGGATTAACGACAACAGAAGTGTTCACGCTTGAATTGTTTTGAGTAATATTACAAACAATTCAAGCGTTATTAAGCATGCGAATTGAATGAGAAATATAATAAGCTTGAATATTGTTTCGTATCGATGAAAACTGTGTTATTTTACAAGACATAAAACACATCCAGGTTCTAATTTGATCTCACAATAATTATATCTTTACAATTACGAAGTCGCTTTCCATTGCAGTATTTATCATTTACGTTTATGGCACAATTTAAATACGGCAAATGTTCGCACTATTATGTCACTTGGCAGTTTTGCTGCGCTTTGGATGGAAGTGTTTTTGCTTCCGCTGTTGCAAGAAGTACTTCTCAAAATTAATACACTGTAGATCCGGTCACTGTTGGCCTTCCAAATTTCCAATCAATTTCAAAGCTTTTACACTTTCTCCTCTTTTTTTTGATTGCGTGCATTGTCTCACGTTCACAGGTAAAATTATCACGTCCTAATGTTCACTCAAGTGGAACGAAGTTCGTCGCATACGAAATTAGTATACTGTAAATTCGTTCTTTCTCGTGATGCCTCGTTGGGTTCTTGGAATTTAACGGTTGAAACTTTATTCTATTTTTGTCTCAGTTTCAGTAGATTAAAATGGCTAATGAAGTTAAATTTAACAAGTGAATTCATAACGCTCACAGCATTTTTTTAGGGGTCCGGACTTTTATCACGTTGATTTTAGTCGCCGGGCTGACGACTTCCGCTTCAAGTTAGTCGCCAGCTTCAAAATTCTAGTCGCCATGGCGACTAAAATGGTCGCAACTTGGAGGGCTGTTCCTATTATTTTAAAGAACCCCTTTAATACGACCACCCCGTTAATAGCACCAGTTTTCCATGGCCCAAAGGTGGTTGTATTAACAGGGTTCCACTGTATGTGCATGTGTGCACCAGTGACATGAAAATCATGTGCAGTAGGGATACGCATTGAAATTCTGAGGAATAACCTAATATCTTGTTGAGGATAGGTCTGGATGATTCCAAGCCAATTATAGGCATGTACTTATTATATTATATAATTAATCTTAGTTTGACTGTCATGCACATGTAATGTCACCATGCACATCGGACTACACACATACTTACATGTACTTGCTAACAACTTTTAATTGCAGTGTTAAGAGATACTCAGGAACGAGGGAGAGATCTTGAGCAAGTGTTGGCCACCTATGCAAATTTTGTCAAGCCAGCATTTGAGGAATTTTGTCTTCCAGTAAGTTTTTAATACTGGCCTAACTTACATTAAGGTTGCCGAACACAGTTTTCAAGTGCCTATGTCTAATTCACCATGATAACTTTTAAACTATTTATGCTTTGGCGCACATTTTTTGCAAGAGTCAAGGTCAACCACAGAAATATTTATTCTCGCATTTTGACTAGGGTGTGTGCTAGTGCCATGGCAACGGGGCTGGTTAAAAACAAGGCTTAAATAATGGTTTTTGTTTATTTAAAAAAAATCCAGTCGTTAGATTGTTTTCATATTTTGCACACTAGGAATTGACATTAAATCCCTTCTGTCAACATGGTTCTAATAAAATTTTGACATAGGCGATTTTTGTTATTCGCCGTTAATCGTTTTCTGTATTGTTAAAAATTCCCTTTGCAATATTCAGATTTTTTTTGATAGATCATTCACATGGTCTCTGATCTATTTTTCTGCCAAATTTCTTGAAATTCTAACGACTGGGTCGTTAGCAATCGGCATGTTTCTGCTAAAGCAATCGGTCTCAATTTTTCAAGCAACTGCGCATGCGTTGCATTTAACTGGGTTCTTTCGGCAACAAACAAAAGCTCAAAATTGCTGGGTTCTTTGCATCTTTACCTTTTCTAACATATCTTTGTAATAAAAGACTAAGGCCATCAATACACTGCGTTCAATTATAGAGAAAAATAACACAGATAGTGCGGGTGTTGAGTAAATAAAATGATCGCTCTATTGACGGCATGTTTGTTTTTTGAAATCCTTGTGCACGTGCTGAATTGCATCAGCAAAAGCACGCGCAAAAACTGTGCTTGGCCACCTTAATATGATTCAGTTACAGTTAAATACTACACTGGCGGAGGCCCACCCCCCCTTATTTTAGTTTAAAATAGAAGAAATGACCAAAGGGAGAAAAAAATTCTGAGATAAATTATTAAGTCCCCAGACCCAGAACTGAGTCTGCAAAAGGGAGCCTACACTACAGAGGATCTGTTCTGTGGCACAAGATTCCCTCAGAGATTAGAAAACTGCCTAGTTTAAATGTTTTTAAAACTTCATTTCATGGGAAAGACTTTTCTAATACACCTTGACCCATTGTAACTCTTATTATTCATAATGTAAGTTTTTGTATTTTTAGCATTATAGTCAATAGTTCCTTAGAGTATTTTAGTCTAGTTTTAAACATGATTCCTAGGAAGACCATGTAAAATGATACGATTTCGTGTAGAAATAAAGATTGATGATGATGATGAAGCCAGCAGGGCAAGTAAATGACCCCCCCCCCCCCCTTCCTAGCTCAAGGTCTGCATCTGCCTCTGTGCTGTACCTGTATGTGCAATTTTTGGTAGAACTGTGCTTGTGTACATGTGTGTACCTGTATGTTCCAATAATCAATTATTAACAGATTCATGGGTTTAAAATTTTCAGACAAAAAAGTATGCTGATGTGATAATACCAAGAGGGTCAGATAACACAGGTAATAGTTGATAGAAAATTACATACTGTACTTAAAGAATTCTTTAAGGCAACCCTTTTCTCCTTGATCACAAGAAAGAATATGTCAAACTACATGTAGGTACATGTGTACATATACATGTACATGTACAAACCATGTACAGGTAACTTACTTATGTATGTGCAAGCAATGAATGCTCGAATTGAAGTGATAAGTTCATTTTGATGTAATATACATGTAGATCAATCATGAAAAGAAAAGAAAAGAGATGAATATATGACAAGTGACAGAGTATTTTTGATGAAATAGAAGTAGCTTGTATAGCTGATGAAATATAGTGTAGACAGCAGCATTGTCATGGGTAGTCATTCTCTTTGTTTTGTATTGAATCTTTTTTAGTGGCCATTGGTCTTATTGTGCAACACATAAAGGACATTTTAAATGGAAATAAAAGTGGCAGGATAGATGGCACTGGTGAACCAGGACGTCGACAAAGACACCTTTCTGATTCAAGTATGACAATTTCATCCAGGCCACACTGATGCCGTAGATTTTACTTGGAAGAGATGATCTTTTCCTGATAAATGCTGATAAATTACCTTCTTAATATAGGCTAGTTTTGATATATGAAAATTCCAACATGGCTCTGAGGCTAGGGGACTTAAATAAAACAAAATGAATCACATTGAAGTACAGGGATTAATAATTAATAATGCTCTTGTTTTATTTCCTGAAGCCTTGGGCCAAGTTAGAATTAATTATTATCAAAATTAGCCAATTATTTTGTAATGTATTTTATTTTAGCACAAATATCAGTGTTAAAATTGAAAGCAGAGTGGTTTCCTTTCATGGTTCTTTCAAATGTGAAGCACAATACTGTATATTCATATAGCTGGCAAATGCATCTTGTTTCATGAAAATAATTACTTGATTGTATATATATTAATGCTTAATGCATAGACTCTTAAATAACATATAATTAATTAATGCTGTAATTTGTTTTTTAATATTTTACTTTTTAGCTACTAGGTAGTTGATTTTTTTTCATGTTTTCATTTTTCAGTAAACTTAGAGCATTCATTTAATAACTACTGTAAGCTTGCAAGCTGAAATAGATATCGAGCAGTTTTTCTGATATACTACATGGAAACGCTAACTTAAACAAGAAACAAAGAAGTTGTTTGTTTAGTTTAATTTTTAGTATTGCAGTGCTGTGTCTAACATAAAGTAATAAGACACTGTAGTCGCATTAAAACTAAAATGGCTTACAACTGTAACTGTGCTATCAAATACTTTTTATAAGCAAATGTAACTTAATATGCACAAACGAAAAGCAAGCCTCGTCTTTAGGGTATTGTTAAATAATATGTGCCTCACATTTGCTGTTTTTGTCTGTCTTTGAATGTAGTCATTCACTTCTTCACATCATAGTCCCTGGGTGGTGATGGGCCAGCATAGTAGTTTACAAGACTTTGATCCACTAACTAAGTTCTTTTTGCCATAATTGACAATTAGATTACGAGCTTGAGATTTCTATGAGATGATAAGCGATGAGGCTGAAGGCCAACTATCACCTCATAGAAATTGAGAGTGAATGATCTAATTGTTTTTAATTAGTAGAATTCTTACCAAAATTTTCTTCAGTTAACAGTTTCCGGTATTTCTCGACATATTATTAATTTTTGTGCCATTAAAAGATCGCTCAGATTAAATTGTCATTTAAAATTTAACTTTTTGGGTGGTGCATCAGATTTTTTCAATAATTTCATTTTTTTTTTAAGTTAAGAAACCGTAAATGTCCATTGATTGGTCTTCTCAGGAATTAAATTACCTTTTGCACCAAAACTTTCCTCCAAAACTTTGGAAAAAGAACAAATGTCGTCATTTTGTAGATCACCTTCAGCCACTGCACAAAAATGGCTGATATTCTGCAATGGCTCAGCCAATCAGACTACAGCATTTGCATTAGTATACTAGTAGAATATTGTACTAATTATGAAATAGAAGACTTATAATAATTGCTAAGGTCAAGTTTTCAAAGAATGCGTTTTTACTTCCTTTTTTCAAATCATTTTGTAGCACAGATTCTGTCAAAACATGAGTTTCAGGTGCTACTCAGTAGAGTCTCTAAATTCCAGATTAAGCTCAAGGTTATAATATTATTATACATATAGATTTTGTCGGGCAGGCCTGATAAATCACAGTATCACACACAATGATTCATTGGGATCATTGTGTTTTAATTGTGGACCTCTAGGTCCAAAGCAACAAGGTTTTATTGTTATTTATAGTCTATTACACAGGATTTGATATTTGCTAATAATTTATTCATGCTAGCATAGTAAAATAGTTATTATGCAAGTTCTTTATGGTCAAAGAGAGTCAGTATCTTGTTTATGCTTCAATCTTTAAGATCAGAATACCGAAAGGTTTTTAATAAGTATTATTTCTAGCCATTACTTAGATTACATGTATGATTCAAAACTTTTCCCGTGGTCACTGCATGATGACCCAGATAAAGGTTGCAAAGGGAATTGGCCCCGCATTTTTCCAAGACCCTCATTGTTCCCCGAGGCGTGATAATTGAAAGGGAGGGTTGAAAAACAGAAGTGTCTCTTGTTTTAACTTGTATTTTATGTGAATTTTATATTTGTTTTTTTCTGTGGGTAGCGGGAGCGGAAGTAAATGCATTGCATTGTAAAAAGAGTCTCTACATGTATTTGGGTGTTTTCACCAGCCACCAGCACCACTAGAGACATAAATCCCATTGGTACCTTGCTTGTACTTTTCATTTGCAAATGATCTTTTCTAGTCTTTTACCATTCTTTACACTTGCGTGTTATTGAAAACGAAATTGAAACGAGATTGGCACCAGTCAATCAAGGAGTTTATAATAATGTAGAGTTTTCCAACAGCTCGTTAGTGCTGTTTGTTTAATCTGTTCTGTTACAGTTATACTTAGTTATAAGCGTGTGTGTTCTTTTCCAGGCGTTTGGGTTCCTAGAGATGACATTCGTTCAGTGTGACACATATAGGTTTGCATGAGTGTCGTTATAGATGTTCCATCATTTTGTAACTGCAGTTTATTATGACTAATTTATTGGAACAAAATATTCCTTTTTGTTTGTTTTGTTGCGTTATTGCAATGAAGGAATAAACGTTATTGTGTTTTCGTACACTTGTGGTTTATTTTTCCTTTCATGTGCGTGGTCACCATTTCTATTTTATTTCCATTAACCACACAAAAGATAAACAAAAAATAACGCAATACACTAGAAATTTTATGATAATTTAAAGACGATAACTTAACAATTTTAAAGGTGGTAATGGTAAGAAAGCCTATATAGAAGCCGGAGGCTTATGAACTATAGGCTTCCTAGGCCTGACAATATAGGGTACATCAAACAAATTATCGGGACAGCATGAAATATAAAAATGTATTATCTTAAAAATAAAAAAAGGAAAGGAGAGAAAGAAAAAGTAAGTAGCTCAACAAAGAGTATATTTGACTAAGAAAGAAGTCTTTTGCCAAACAAGCAAATTCTTTCGCTGTTTTGAATTTCAGGGCTTAACGAGTTGGAAAACTTAGGTCCTTGAAACCGAATAGAGAAGTTTCGAATATTAGTTCAACAGGGAGGTATGTAATAAAGGTTGCAATTTCTAGTATAATGCGAATGTAACTGGCTTGCAAGAGTAAACATATTACGAAAATAATTAGGAAGTAAACCTCTTTTAAATAGATACATAAATTTAGCTATCTGGTAGAAACCACCTCTTAGAGGCTTCAGAATGCGAATTGCCATCCTGAAAGAGTAATAAATTTCGCTGGGCAAAAATAGAAATTTTCATCAGGAGGCTTTCTCGAGTTTTCTTCAGGAAAGTCCGTACAAATTGGGTGAGATAATTTGCCTTATCTCTCGTTTAGCGGCAAAATTTATTAGACCAGATTTCTTTTAACCCAGAGGCAGAAAACTTGCAAAATAGGGACAACAACAACAAAAAAACACCTAGAAATTGCCTTTACTACCTGAACACCTACTTTTTCGTTTTAAAATTCTCATCAGGTTCTTTTTACTGTTACGGCTCCGAAACCTTTCACAGAAGAAAATTGAAGAATACGACAAAGCCACAGTGACAAACTACACGAGTTTGTTTGGGCAGAAATTATTCCGGTACGGTAATGCAAGACCAAACAAAAACAATAGTATGGATGATTGTATAACAGTACTTCGTCTTTCCTTGTCACCATTTTTTCAGGTTTAACCCATTAACTTAGTTTCAGGCTTTATATGGGCCAAACTAGCTCCAATATCTCCTCAAAAAGGCATTTCCAACATGATGGCATGCCTTTCTTTCCACTAACGTTTTGTTTTACGACTTTTTGCTCGGGCATGGGCAGAAATCAAAATATGTATTTATTATTTTTTTGCCTTTCCTTTTTCTCCTTTTCTTATCTTTTTGCTGCAGTGATTGACCTTCTACTGGGCTTGCTTCCCGTTCAAAACTTCCGAATAAGCATCCTCGAGAAGGGCATTTTTTTCCATGGAGTAACCACGTGTATCGGCAAGAAATTTTGCTCTGAGTTCTTCACTCGGATTTCTGAGCATTTTCGTGCATATTTCAGGCTCCATTGAGCCGTTCACTCTGATCTGGTTATCATTAAAAGATCTTTTCCTCCTGCAGAAGTTGAGTATAGATGATGCCAATTTTGGTCAAAGGTGATGACGTCAGAAGTGGAACAAAGCTTAAAGCTCGTCGCGGGGGGCACGGGAGTCAATGGGTTAAACGAAAATTTACAAAAGAATACGAAAACCAGCTTTAAAATTGAATGGAATCGAACGTGATGTGCGCGCTCAAGGAGACATGCATGGTCAAAGAAGCTTAAAGGAAGACATGCTTTGTCTTTGGGAAGATAGGTCTCTGGGAGAAGATTCTCGTATTTGTGACACAGCTTATTTCTACGGGTTAAGCCTCAGTACCGGTCCTCATAAACCGGTCACGAAAACAAAGCTTTTCGAAAACGCTCTTCGAACAGGAGGAATTAGAATACGCCGGCGTTTCGTTTTCTTGTGCACGGAACACCTTTTGAAAACGAAGCTTTTCGAAAACGTTGA
>JAHPZR010034247.1:0-7500 GCA_019787425.1 Platygyra sinensis
CTCAGGAAAGTCCATTCTTATTTGTTTATGGTTGTCCTTGAACAACACTAGGAGAACCAACATGTCTTCAGGGAGGGTCGGAAAGAGCCAATGTTTCACACCTCGCATGCTTTTTTACAGAGGGGGCCGTGTTACTGCCGGAATAGGAAATTGGGGGTGGGAGTTTCGCACAGACTTGTTACATCCCGCATGGAGTCAATGGGTTAATAGGTCCTCTGGAGTCAAATACCTTGTGATGTTTTGTAATCTACGAAGGTGCAGTTTGGATAAAAACAGGATAGTTACATGACCGTGGCATGGATAGGAATTTTATCTTGGGTGGGGCAAGTGTTCAAGTGCTCTGGATATCTCACGAGTGGAGTGCGTGAACGAGTGATATGTCGAGTTGAAGCACTCAAAGGATAAAATTACATATTGCCACAAAGGTGCTTTACTTCGGTTAAACGTACGTGTACATAAAATGAAGAAGGTTTTGATGATTTGTCCCGAAGATTTCACGATCACTTTTCCGAAGATTACCAAAGATTTCTGAAAAATTCTGAGACTTTTCCGGAAGGATTTCCAAAGATTGCCTGAGGAGACACCGATGACTAGTTTTCGCTCATACAGCAACAATACATGTATCTAAGTACTTTTGTTTGATTTGTAAACCATAACAAAGGTGATCATTTTAGTACCTATGCTAACACAATATCCCCTCACATGTGAAAGATAAAATAGTTACATCATAACAGGAACTAAAATAAGTGTAATTTTTACAAATCTTATTTTGTCAATTAGTCAAAGTTGACTCAAGTAAAATAGGGTTGTTTTCGTAAGGGTGAATTGTATTTGCAAATTATAGCAGTTTCAATTATGGTGTAGAGAAGCATCTTTGTTGTCTTCATTAACTACATCTTTCAACTTGCAGTATTTTCTAAGGTATTGAAACTGGAAAAAGCTGCAATTTCCAAGGCATTTTTTATTTCAATCTGTCTAGGAGACTCTTACAACTTTCAGTTTTTTCCAGTTTTCTGAAAGAAATGAGACCTGGAATAAGCTGTCAAATTCTGGTATCACAAAGCTGCTGCATCTTTTTCCAGTTATTTCAAGCTTTTGAAAGAATTCAAAGCTTGCAAAAACTAGAAAAATCTTGTCTAGAAAAAAGCTGGCATTAGATTCTGGAAGAGAGCTATCACATTCTAGAAATTTCTAGAAATTTCCAGACCTTGACAGAAAGCTAGAAATTCATTTTGCAAGGGTAGTCTTCACTGCGTGCGATGAAGGTACTGATTTGTTTAGTAAATAGGAGTAAGAAATCCTGGTATTTCACCAAGGTGTTTATGGTAATAAATAATAGAATTACTTTTCTTATAAAGATGACGACGTACGGATTTTTATTCAAAGTTTGCAAGACTTTCGCAATACGAACACGGGGGCGCAGGCGAACGGTGAGTTTTCCAAGGTTTTGCAGACGAGTGAATCAAATCTGTACAAAGTACTTTCTATTCTGTCTTTTTTTTTGTATAATATAGCGAGAAATTAAACACACCCATTAATCATTTTTAGTTTTTTTTCATGCAGCAAACCATAAGTTTGTCCATGCAGAACCCTGAAACATAATGAATGACCGAACGTAATCGAAAAACACATTCCGCTTTCCAGTCCAGATACATGCCTCCTAAAGCGAGCCTACAACAAGCTAAATAATAATTGTTGGAGAAAATTCTTAAATACATAGTGAGAAATCTTTTTCGTTTTCATTTGACTATCAGATTTCATCATGTCAATGGTGAAACGTTCACACTGTGCAAGACAATTCAGACTCTGTTGACCCTTAGCACGTTTGAAAATTGAATGATTCCTACCTTAGAATGTTTGTTGGCTTGTCTGATGTTAAATTTACTTCACTTGTTTCTGAACTGCCATTGATTCTCAGACGGAAGTCTAGCGGCTCAAGATATTTTGATGGAATATTCCATTGCTCGTTTTTTTTCCGAAAGTGCAGTAAAATGGGAATCCGAAGCCATGTTAGCGAGAGACAAACTTCAAGCGGATGCTGGATGTTCAATCCTTGCGCGTTCTCGGAAGGCCATTAAGTGGCTTAACCTCTGATTGGCTAAGTGATTCTATCATGAATGGTGATTGGTTATATTTTTCAACAGGTGAAGAATGCTATAAGGGGGGGGGGGGGGGGGGGGGGGTGCAAACCTGATTGACCACAGCGTGAAAATATAGCGCATATGAGAATTCCTATTTGCATAAGGTTTATTGCAAAAATCCGCGTAATATACAATAATAGAGGATATTACATGACCTGGCAGGAGATGAATTTATCTTCGAGTGTGTCAACTCGAATATCTCACAAGTGTGATGTCGAGTTGAACACTTCGAAGATCAAAATTCATATCCACCAAGCGGGACATGTAATATTACTGTGTATTTATATCAAAATACTAAATGGCACCGTTTTTTGAACGCTTTTTCCGAAGATTTCGACCACTTTCCAGAAGATTTCTGAAGATTGTTCCATTCCATGACCTGGCCGACGGCTATGACATTTTATCTTCGAGTGTTCAACTCGACATCTCACAAGTGAGGATGTCGAGTTGAACACTCGAAAGGATAAATTCATATCCCACCAGCGGGCATGTAATATTCTGTTGTATTATATCAGAAATTACTATGGCAACGTTTTTGAACGATTTTCCGAAACAGATTTCGACGCACTTTCCAAAGGATTTCTGAGAATTTTCACATTGAATTGTTCCAATAGGTAAGGCGCAACGGGTTCCGCTCATTTTTCCCAGTACATTTTCCAAAAGATTACCGAAGATTTCCGAAAACTTTCGGTAGGACGCAGAACCGATGATGTTTTGATCCATCACAGCGCAGCATATCTAAGTACGTTTTTAAGGGAATTTATGTAACCATAGCAATGGGTGATCAATTTTAAGTTAACTATGGCAACAGCAATATCCCCTCACATGTGGAACAGATACAAAATAGTATGTCACAATGCGTGCGCAGTGGAGATATGATTTTTTTAGTTAAATTCAGTAAAAGGAGAAATTCCTCGTGTATTTCACAATGGTGTTTATGTAAATAATAAAAGCTTCTATGATAACCAGGGTATACAGAGCAGCTCAATTGTATTTTTTCAAGTTGGTAAAACTAATCACATACCCAATTGTCGCCTCGACATATTTGTAATTTTATTGTTTTTTGCACAGAATATGCTTGGTCAAATCTGTCAGCGGTCCACCATGGATTTATATAGGTGCTTCATGGTGATCAAATTTTCAAGGAATCCAGATCAGTAAACTGGATCTAATGTAAAAAGCATGTGGTCTGTCGCACATACGGTATTTGTCACTATTTCAGGGCTTAATGTCGCACTTTTCGTATTATTCGCTACTTGCTATTCAGGTTTTCCCAGACACCCGAAACTTTCTTCAATCCTCTTAACAGTTTCTGTAATAAGCAGTATAGGGTTTTACTTTTTACTCCCTCTTCCTGGGGCAGTCATTACCATTTATCAGTTTTGTGTTTGTTGGACATTGGACTTTTTTTGGCCTAGCTCTTCTTCCTTTCCTTACGAATTTGCCTTGCTCTTGAGAGACTAACAATTAACCCATAAACAGTTAAATGTTTTTTCAAGAAGCTATATTATATGGACTGTTGACAATTACACATGTACTACTCCTGTTACATGTACAGTAGTGTTCTTTTTCTAGCAACTGGTTGATTTAAAAGCTGTGGAGTTGTAGGCAGTTTATTTAGGGCAGTCAATATGAGTTTTACAGCTGTTGGGGTAATTTTGAAAGTATTTCAGACAGGTTGCAATTCTGACGTTAATTTGAGACATATATTGCACCTTACAATTAGATTATCCTTAAGGTACAACAATATGCTTACCGCGGTAACTCATCTGACCCCGTCCCTAGTCCAAGTGAATAAGCAGGCACTCATTGAAAGTAATGGGTATCTGTTATAGTATAGAGATCTGATGTCTACACTGTATTCATGTTTTTGTAATGCTTTTTTTTTAGGATCTGGTTGCATCAATTTAAGCAATGCAATTAAAGCTAATCCCGAACTAATTTGAATTTGATTTCAGCTTTAGAAGTATTCAGATAAATTTTCTTGCATATAGCTCTTTTTTTAACCAAAGCGAATATATGAAGAATGATATGAGATTTGATTGATCATCACAGTGATCACACAAGTTAAGCAGAATTGTGAAAATAAAACCTGAAAACCAATTCAGATTTCTGAATGGGATTCAAACCCATGATCGACCTCGTGCAACCATCAGTGTGCAGTGCTCTACGACCTAACTGAACTATACAGCCAACTAGGAGCTTCCCACTTTTTGAGTTTGTAATATAACATGTAAATGTGAAGAATTCAGGTTCAAAAAATAAATCGGAGCTTTTAGCCTTAATTTGTATGCCCTTTCTTCCCAAGGTGATTTTTAGCCGGTGTCGGTAAAAATGAATCAGCACCTCGACGCCTACCGCCCAAAAGTCAAACGGCACAATTTGATGACAGTACCTTCATGTAATATGTCAAAAAACGAGGGCCGAAGTGTTATCAATCGAGGGGGTTCCAAACACCGAGAAAACAGATGAAAGCATGAGGCTGCAGGCCAAGGGCTGTGTATTGTTTTGAGGTGTGTTGGAACCCGGGATGAATCATGAAGCAACGCGTTTTATGACATGGACTTCTCAATCATGACCTAAAAATACAATACAATACAGAATGCAAAATTAATCGTATTCTCTGGGGGAATGGTAAATAGCTCATGCCATGTCTGCCTGTATTTTGAAAGCTGGTTGTCCCATGTCACAGTTTAAGGGACGAGTGTGTGGTCTGAACGCGGTCATTTGGGAAAAAAATGGGCGAAGGTGGTTGAATCCTCTTCAATTGCTCATGATAAAAGGTATCTGGAATTAAGAACAGGTTTTACTTGTTTTTTTTTGTATTATTTATTTCGGGAATAGTGGTTTCTCGTTTTATTTAGAAGTAACATGCTCTTGTTGGTGGATTATATTGGCAATACGTTTCGGGCATTTTTGGGGCGTGCCTTAGATGGCCAGAGATGAAGGATGCTACCAAAGAAGGCCTCCATAATCAAGTGCCAAAACTGGGTGTTTTGTGTCGTTGTATCAAATCAGATACGAACGCCATTTTTATAGCCAAACTGAGATTAGGGTGGACCCTTTTTGAAGTAATCAGAAAAGTTTCTCTGACCCATCAATCGCCTGGTGTCATAGGCTACGAACCTATTGTCACAATCCTTTCTCTACAAACAATCAAATAAATTCTCGATCGATAAGCGATTATAAGTACTAGAAACCAATCAGCTATTGTCCAAATCCAAAGAGCATGTTTCTATCAAAGTTCAGAGTTCTATCATGTCCAGTTACAAAGTCCTGTCAGTATGATGGACGATTTTAAACAGCACCTTCCTGTAACCAGTGGCCTTTGAGAATGGGTCAACACCAAATAAGCGTAGGGCTACAGTCTGGTCTTTGGAATTGTGATTCATGGTCCTTCCAGAGTCATGGGTCCTTGCCTCCTTTGTCTTTCGCAAGTGCTTTCTATTGCCGCGGTATTTGGGCTCCATCTCTTCCTGTGGTGACTTCATAATGACCGCCTCCCAACTTGCTGATCAACTCTTTCTTTTGTACAGCTTCTTTAGTCGAGCTTGGCCAGGAGGAATGATCTGACTATGTCTCCCTTTCTATAGTTCTCTGGCAATCCTGTGGGCTCCTTTATTGTAGTTTTGCGGCCTGTTTGTCTTTGTTTTTGCCCTGATCCTTGACTGATAGACGTCTTTTGTCCACTGTTGGTTTCATGAAGTTTTAGGGCCCATTATAGGGCAATCAAAGTTTCTGCGTTCGTCTGACCCATGAGTCGCATTACAGGGCTGGTATCCATTGGCCTTGACATTGGTGTGTTTCTATACTTGAGGGAGCGGTGAGTGTAAGGATCAGGGTTCTTGGCATTTACCGTGTGACTTTTCTCAAGATTGTTTTCGGGGCTGACTTCACGGCCTGCCCTCCACTTTCCCATTGCTCGGGGGCTATTTTGGGGAACATATGTGATCAATGAGTGCTCGGAAGTTCCACTGACGGACTAAACTCTCCGAAAGAACACTTGATTGGCAACTGAACTGTGAAACCATTGTCCGATCGTTACATGGTTTGTTTGGTATATGTGTTCTGCAAAGTGAGGACTATGAGCTGGCGAATCAACTGTAACCTAGAATCTTGTACATCATCTCCACTACAGCTCAATCCTCCCAGAACGAGGAGTAGTAATCAACCGGTGATTAGGTTAATCTTTGGCCAATGAAATTGACGAGGTCTTACTCCAACGTGTACTCCCAGGGAAAGGTCCTGTTGGTCTTCGTGAGCGATTGACACGTTGCCCTTAGACTGTCGCCCGAGTACAAGACTCCACCGGGCAGAAGACGTCACACTCTTTTCAAATGACGTGCTTCACATCAGTGCTCGATACCCAGGCCAGTAGATGCACATCCGTCTGGCGTGAGACAAGAACTGCTGACCATTTCCGGTGTGTGCATAATATCATGGTAAAACTACGTCGGTTCAACCATCTTTGTGTTGAAGAGACTTGGGAAATCACCACTCGCATCGCTCACCTCGCAGAAACAATTCCGTCTTGCCTTACTTGAGACTCGTCTAGTTATGCCAAAGAAGGGCATTAACCCGGTGGAGAGACTTCATGTTTAGTTTCTGGCAAACCTGTCTTGATGACGTTCATCAACGTCTTGGAGAACCTTCATCCTGTTTCTGTGTGGTCTCTGATTTCGTGTCGGGTAGCAAGGTTTCACTCTTAATGTCCTCCCACCATGTTGACGCTTCTCGAATTCTTCAAGCGGTCATTCATGTAGTTACATCATAAGGAAGGACACGCACAGCTTAAGGCATCAGCCAAGTACATGGTGGTCCCCCATCCTCCCCTGGCGGATATTCAACTTGATGGTCGGTAAACCATTGCTGTTCACATGAGCAGATAGCTGGAAGTTCGCTTAGGAGCTTTGTGTAGTGAGCTTCTTTGATAAGATCATTGTCTAAGGGCTTGTGATCAGACTGTACATGTACTGCCACACTTCTGCCATACGTGTAGGTATGGAACTTCTCCAAGCCGTAGACAACTGCTAACAACTCTTTCTCGATTTGAGCATAACACGTCTCTGTGTCTGTTAGTGCACGGCTGGCGTAGGCGATAGGCTGATCATTCTGCATTATGACTGCTCCCAGGCCCTTGTCCGATGCATCACACTGGAGGGTCGCACCCTTGGTAGAGTCAAAATACTTGAGAAACTGGGGCTTGAGTAACCAGAGACTTCACCTGGCTGACAGCTCTGTCATTGATGTCAGTCCAAAACCATTCCACATCTTGCACAGTGAGCTGGCGGAGTGGCGCACATACATCGCTCAAACGTGGCAGAAATTTGCAAAGGTAATTTGCAAAGCCGATGAATCT
>JAHPZR010034247.1:12500-27500 GCA_019787425.1 Platygyra sinensis
GATTCACAGGAATATTTATCATGGAATTCCTGGAATGTTAAAACATTGCCAGTTTCATTTAATAGCTCATTAATCGATAGAATACCGTTCCTAAACCATTCACTAAGGAAGATAAGTTTCCTGTCCACCAATATATCTTTGTTATTAACAATATTAACTCCTGTTTTGGATCGTACACGTATAGAAAATTGAATTAGTTGAAGAACTCTTACTAGTATCTTCTTATAGAAGAGCGGGAGGTTGTTAAAGTAATTCGTGTCATAGTTGCACCTTAGCAGAAAGTTTAACCCTCCCATTCGTTTGAAATAATGTTTTGGAATGATACACCAATTACTATTGCCTGAAGTCCTCAACAGTTCCGGGATCCAGGCGAGTTTTAGGGCTTTTAACATATAATATCAAAATCGATCATGCGTATTCCACCGTTGTCGAAATCTTGGTACATTGTAAAGGCCTGATCCTTTTATTTTATCCTTTTTGTTTTTCCAGTGGAACTTAAAAGATTTTGTTCTAACAATTTCCACAATTCCTTTGGGAGCATCCAGATTAGAGGCCGAGTAGATAAGTTGCGATATACCTAAGGGTTACGTTTAATTAGCATGGCTCTTCCAAATATTGTCAGATCCCGTGAACTCTACATGTCCTGCTTAGTTTGTAACTTTTGGATCTTTTTGTCGAAGTTGAGCTCATTATTCTCCTTAATATTATACGAAAAATATATCCCCAATATCTTAACAGGGCTGTGGAACCATTTTAGATCCAGAGGTTTATTTCTATTATTTTTCCATTTCCCCAACCAAAGTGCCTTCGTTTTTTTTTTACATTTAGGGACAGACCAGCAATTCTTCTGAAATCCCCAACAATTTTCAAGGCCCTTTCTAAAGATTCTATGTCCGCAATGAATAGAGTAGTATCATCAGCAAATTGAGACAGCTTGATTTCCTTACCGAAGACTTTGATGCCTCTCACATTGGACTTCTGACGTATCTTATTTGAGAGTACTTCCACAGAAAGGATAAACAAATAAGGGGAGAGCGGGCAACCTTGTCGAACTCCGTTTGACGGTTTGAACCAACTGGTTGTAAAACTATTGTTTTGAACTGCACTTTCTATGTTGGTGTAGAATATGTCAGCCCAATGCTTGATGCCTCTACCAAAATTAAGATGGTCTAGCGTCTTCATTATAAAGGGCCATTCAATCAAATCAAAAGCTTTATGGAAGTCTAGGGACGTTAGAATGCCAGGCAGGTTTTGTAAACTCGTATGATCCATTATGTCACTTATAAGTCGGATATTTTCCCCTATGCATCTCCCCTTAACAAAACCAGTTTGGTCAGAGTGGATCAGGTTTGGTAGTGTCGGTTGAATGCGTTTAGCTATTGCTTTCGATGCTATTTTAAGATCCACATTTAGCAGTGTAATTGGTTTCCAGTTTGAAAGATCTAGAAGTGACCCATCCTCTTTCGGTATTAAGGTAATCAATCCCCTTCGTTGTGAAATGGAGAGTTCACCTTTCTCATGCGTTTCATTAAGACTTGCTATTAAATCGTTTCCTAAAAGTTCAAAAAAGTAGGTATAAGATTCAACGGTAAATCCGTCTTCCCCAGGTTCTTTATCATTCTGAAAGGTTTCTTTTTGCATTCATCGTATGTAAGTGCACCCTCCAAGGTTTTCTTTACGTCCTCTGAAAGCTTAGGGGAGTCAACATTGTCAGTTGATGTGTCATACGCAGTTTCAGAGAAGCTTAAGTTCGAGGTGTATAAGCTACTATAATAATTTTCAATTTGCTCTAGAATAACTGTCTTATTGCGCGTAATAGAGTCGTCTTGTAAACGAAGCTTACCCCAAGCATAAATTGTTCCGTCCATCGACCATGCACTTAATAGTTTGCCATCTCTACGTTTCTCGTTAAATTTTCGTTGATGAAGATCCGTGTCGATTGTACTCTCGTTGCATAGGAGGAGTTGGGGAAGACGTCAGCCAGTTTAACATGTTTAAGTTTTGTTCTTGCTCTATAGAATTTCGTCTTGACCTTGTGACTAATAAATTTTGCAATTATTGCTTTGTTGCCCTGAGTATTTAATTTATGGGAAATTTCAATGTCATCGGAACTGACAGGAACCTCTAGCGCCTCCGCTATTTTTAGGATGGCCTCTTCTGTAGAGTTATATGCGCTTTCTGGAATTCCATGGAATTCCTTAGAGTTTTTCCTGGTATATTGTTCTAGACGGTCTTGAAGGTCGTAAAGCTCTCATTTCTTCTTGTTGATCGTTATTATTTGTGTCTTCGCCTCGTCGAGCTCCTTCTCCACAGCTGTAAGCTGTGTCGTGGATCTGGTAAGTTGTTTCTTTAGGTCCACAATCTCAATTTGCTGTTTGTTTACAGTGGATTTTAATTCTCTGACGTCTTCGCTGATTTTCTTATTTTCCAGTAGAATATTAGTTACCGTGATTTGTATATCCACCAACATTTCTCGTAAGTCCATTAGACTGGGTTCTTTGTGATGATCTTCGGTGGTTGGAGGTTCTGTTACGAAGATTACACCTTCGACGACCGCCATGTTTGTTCTCTTAGGATCTGATTACCCTTCTTCTACTGAGCCTCGTTCACCATGTTTGTGTTTACGACCTGTTCCAGTCCATATGTTGTAGAAAGACACATTCCTTGCTCGTTAATACTAAAAACAGTCGTTCACTTTCACATCGGAGGGAGAAATATTTTGGGACTTACACTGCTGTATTAAAAAGCATGCATCATGCTACGTTACGTATGCCCTCTTTCTTAACAATACAAATGTTTTCTAAGATAAAATAAAAGTAAAATGTAAAATTTAATTGAACAAAATAAATTTATTCTTCATGGCATGTTCCAACAGCCCATCGGCAGTGTGAAACAAAAAGTTGCTGTAACAGAGTTATCGCATATTTTCGTAGCTATCCTTGTAGTTTGCTAGCAAAGTTGATTTAGTGCCATTTGTTTAAATTGTCTCAAATTATATGTAATAGTTCTGGGGCCATAGCCAAGATTTTCATTTGATTATTTTATAGTGCATGATTGAAATCTGTGACAAATTAAAAACATTGAGGCATAAAATGAATTTATGTAATATTTCATAAGCAAGGGCAAATGTTTCAGCAGGGTTTCCAAACATGAGAGTGCTTTTATGGTTTTGAGTGTTTAGAAACCCTGATGGGGCTGCAAATATATTCCCGGCTAGTGCCGGTCAAATTGTCTGGTCAAACCTATTTTGCTTGGACATATCCTATTTTTGGCCGGACGAATCATCGATTTCTGTATTGCTATAAAAGTGCCCCCTCCCCAAACAAGTAAATTTTCAAAACATTTATTGTACATGAGCAGCAATCAGTCTCAATTCGGGAAAAGTGGAACTCATGGTACAGCCAAAACAGTATCACATTTGGGCGAACTACTATCGCTTCAGTTCTACATCTTATATACATGTACAGTTAGTTATGAAGTTGCTGAAATTGACTGAGGCTTGCAATCTAGTTGATTTTCATCATAATACAAGCTAACTGATGTGCATTTACAAGTAACACAAGTAGAATGCACATCCTCTGATTTGACACAATTTGAGCTCAGAATTTAATGAATAGGGCAAATTTTAAAATGTTTCACTGCTCTATCTTATCAAAAAAGAAAGGGGAAACGACTCTGACAGACAACTCTCTTTTTCCCATTTAGAATACTAGAAAGGCAGTCTAATTTTGCTACTTTTGTGAATTTCAAGTCTATACTCCATGGAGAAAACACTGCCTAATCCTTGTGAAGTATAATGTCCATAAATCCAATTCTTATCTACATGAACATTACCATCACTGAAAAGCTTCTTGGTAACCAACCTTTTATTAGTGGTGTGCCGGAAGTAATATTCCCTTTGAACCTTTTTTATCTATATTATTATTTAATTTATGACTTTTATAAGTATCTGCCTTTCTCCCTCCTTTTTCAAAAAAGCCAGTTGTATTGAACCTTTAAATATTTAAAACTTGAAACTCTAAATGTTTTCCTTACCACTGAACAACCGGACAAATTGTCCAGCCATCTAACAATTTGACCGACAAAACCTCATTTTGACCGGACAGTGTCCTTTGACCAGCCGTTATTTGCAGCCTGGCCTGATGAAACATGGAGCCCAAGTTTTATGAAAATAATGACTTCTTAAAAGGGCCTAATTTAATAACAATATGCACAAAAACAGAATGACCACGTAAATATTCAGTTTTTGTTTTCTTTTGTTTCATTAGAGCATGTACATAAATTATTTTTAAGACAGTACTATGACGTGTGTTTGGTTTTTTTTTTCATAACTTTGGCTTTTTAATTAGAAGCACTCACACTTTGCATTGGTGTCCTCATTTGCAATTTTGAGAAATGAGAGAAATAGCTACAGAACCATCTTCTTGTGTTCGACCACCGAAAAGTTGCAAAGAGGAAGTTTCTTTGGTTGAACGTTCAAAGCCTTAAAGTACTTGGTAAAAAGATAAGTAGGCTGTTGTTACGAAAAATTGTGGCGTGACTTGCGTCACTTGGAACATTCAAGTATATGCTAATTTGATCTAGAAGTTTTGTGCATATATAATTAGCCTTGTCACAGTGACTAAGCAATTTATTTTAGTCGTTTACGTCTGCTGCTGTAAATAGTCTATATTGTAATGTTACTTTTTAATTATCTAGTATAGCCGGAAAGTTCTAGAACGTTTTGCTGTAAAGTATATAAGTAAATCGGTGTAGAGTTTTAGATGGTTTTATTTCCTAGGAGTGTTAAGAGAATAATCTCGTGAGTCATTAGTGTTCACTGAAGTGTGACGAAGGTTGCATGTAATCGACAGAGGTCATGTTTGTGAAGTGTAACAGAGAGGTTACATGCTGATATTTGGCAAGAGGCCAAGTGTTTATACATGAGTGTAGTTACAAGCCTAGCGTGTGCTTGTTGTGAAGTCCTATGTGGAAATACTGCGTTCATGTGGAATAAATATCCTGTTGTGTTTTCCGACATCCCTGAGTTCTGTTTGGACTACAAACTACCTACCACTAAAAACATCGAACTTGCAACAGCTGTCTATGTTTTCCGAAATTGGCAAGCTGCACAGGAGAAAAAAATGTCTTTACATGACCCAGGGAGTGTTTTCAAAGATTATGATGTTCACAGAGTGTGAACTCTTAAAAAAAGGTGTAAGACCTGGACAGCCTTTCCTTAAACGTCTGGCTTACAAAGTTCATCAAGGAAGTGGCTAATAACATGGGTGGTCACTATCCTCCTTGTTCGTTGTAATGATAACTGTAAACCTGGCCCAGGTTGTTCAAAAGGTGGATAACGCTATCCATCGGATAAATCGCTATGGCAGTGGATAGCATGGTTTGTTTTGGTAACACTTATCCACTCAATAACGATATATCCAGTGGATAGAGTTATACAAGCCTTTGAACAACTGGGATCTGAGAGTTAGTAAACATTTGTTTAAGTACTGCATTCTTTTGCGAATTGATTTCCATACTCGTGCATTTGGACTATTCCTAGCGATCGTGTTTGGATAATCATAACTCGATTGTGTTTTGATTCTGTTCGTTACCGGGTATCAATGGGGCATTCACGTGAAACCCAAATAAGACAACATTACAGTCAACTCTCCGCTAACGGACACTCTCGTAAGCGGACAGCTCTACTTCCGGGGACGGCTTTTAAAATCCCCGTTTTTACCTCTCAGTTCAAACTTTCTATTTACACATTCCCGTAAAACGGACACTCTCTCGCTATGTGGACGCGGACACTGTTTGAAAATGAAAATTGGATTTTTCTTTTGTTTACGCTCTCTAGTAAGCGGACACCACCATGTACGTAATCTGACTGCTTGGCAATGAAAAATTGGTCTTTAATTTGCAATAAATCAACACAAAAAATATGCACCTTTAACAGAGCAACACGGAACAGCGGGGGATCGTCTTTTTACAAAATTTCAAATTTGTCCGGGCAAAGCAAGCGGATCCGTTCCGTTGCTATTTTCGTTTTTTGCCCTTTATGACGTCATATAAAACACATATTAACACCGCCTAAGTATGTTACCTCTCCGCTTGGTTATAGCGGACAGCCAACCCTATTTTTCGTTGGTGTCCGGCTTTACGGGGAATAATTCTCGTAAAGCGGACTAGCTACTACTAACGGACACCGTTTTTCAAGTCCCGGAGGTGTTGTCCGCTTTACGAGGAGAGGTTGACTGTAATTGGCTAATGGCCCTCATGAAATTACTTAATGAGTTTTGAGAAATATCATTTACAAACTTACATAGAAAAAGTGACAATATGGACTTTTGTTAATGTATTCCTTTCCTGAAAGAAAAAATGTCTGTTTAAATTAAGACATTGACTGGGTTATACAAAAGAGTTTAAAGGGGTTTACGTCACCGGTATTTTGGGTTATTTTGACCATCGACAAAATTACCTTTTAAATAGAAGGAAACCTGAAAATAATACTCTCAAGAAAGATAGGAAAACACTAAAGAGTATAAATAACCTATTAAAGGAACAAGGATGGTTTAAGGATGGAGAAGATTGGCACAGATTACCAACAATGAAATTGAAAAATTTAGGCTAAATTAACTGATGCAGCTCCTTTAAATTTTCAGTATTTTCTTAGATCTTAATATATAAACATTTTGAATGGAGATTAAAGTTTACAATTGTCTGTGAAAAAATATGCTGGCTGAAGTGTCTTTCTGTACAATATAACCATGAACAGCTGTTGGCTAAATTTTTATAACAGCTAGTACCTTGGAGATTAAAATAAATGATATAAGTCTTGTTATTCATGAATATGAATTTCCAACAGGGTTAGGTGACCCAAGTAGAGGGGGGAAGCCCCCTGTGAATGGAAAATCCTGGGGGCTGGGGTCAAACTGGAGAAAAACCTCTGTGGGAGGTACGAATATTTCTGCAAGCACAATTTGTTCCAAATGTTATATTGTACATTGTATGTTTAATTCAAAGGGAAATCAAAGAGAATTAGTTCATCTAACCTCTGTGTTATCTAATTAACATTATTTTTGCATATTAAATTGTTTGTTAGGTGGAGCCTGGATCTACTGCAGCAGTGTGGGGCCTGGGTGCTGTTGGGTTGGCTGTAGCAATGGGTTGTAAGGCTGCTGGTGCCTCAAGGATCATTGGGGTTGATATTAATCCTGATAAAATTTCCTTTAGGTAAGCTTTGATTAAGCAGATGAGCTATTTCTATATACAGTATTGTTGCAAAAGTAATGCAAGCGAAATGCACGAATTTCCGTTCTTTGTTCACGCAAATTTTCCAGGAAATTTCACTCGAAAGTTGGAGTGACCATTCAAGGCCTTTTTAGCAAAAATTTCCCTAGAACAAAGATCGCTACTTTGTCCGAATTATTGTTACAAAACAAAATTTCACGTGACAAGCGTCATTTCACTAACTCAGTGCCCAAAATTTCGCGTTGGACAGACACAACAATTCCTCACGCGATCTATTCGATCTACCGTAATATAACGTTCTTGAAATACACAGAAGGTTTTCGACGCCACCCTAACAGGAGTTCAGTCACGACAGAAAGAATTAGAATACAAGTAAAACTACCACAAGTGAAGACTTTAAAATTTAGTTTCATTCCAGTGGGACTGGAATCCCAGGGGGAAATGTCATGATTTGTTACGTGAAGGGCCTACCCTAACAAAATGGTACTCTGCAAGTTTTTACTTGCCTTGGGTGCTTACATGGTTGAAGCAAGTTTGTACTTAATCTCTGACATTTTTAGCTGCTAGGATGCATTAACAATCAAGCATCCAACAGGTGAGAACATTGTAATAGTTGATCGAGTGATGAACATAATTTCAGATGTTCTTTAAATCTGCTGCACGACAACAAATCACGAACTGTAGCCGTATTCCGCTTACCGGTAGTTGTTGTATCAGAACACTTAACAACCAGAGCGAAATTTCTTCTGAAATTTCGCATCTAACGATTGAAAGAGCGGACTTTCCTCAAACATTTGCGTAGATTACGTTAGCGTCCCACCGCGATTCTAACGTTTGAAAGTTTGGAAGGAATAAATCAAATAGGTGCACCTTGAACGTTCGTGGTCAAAGTCGCCGAAATTTTCATTTGAGGCGAAGATTTCTTCACAAAGCTATGAAAAGCCAAGAAATTCGTCAAAATTCGCTTGTGTTTCTTTTTGCACATTACTGTAGTAACATGAAATGTCTGTGCGCTGTAAACTGCATGGGTTGACCCTAACTTTTTACCCCACTTTCCACTTTTGAGCATAGATTTCAAATTTTACTTTCCGTGTTAAAATTTTACTTTCCAAATCGAAACTGGAGATAGATTGTCTTAGCTTCACAGTAGTGTTTTTCAATACAAGTCTGTCAGAGGCCAGAGGAAGAAATCCAAAATGGCGCATTTGATTGAACTGTTGTATCCACATGTCTTTACTGTACCCAGTCATACTCAGGACATCATTGTCAGATGGTCATTTTTAGCTTTTCAAAATCGTTTTTTATATTTTTTAATCGATCGTTCAGAGGAAATGCTGTTGAGTTAAATTTCAAACTTTTTTTCATTCAGTCGCAAATTGCAAGTCAAGTTTTAACACACATGTGAAGTTACAAAATATGCATGTGTGCATGACACATATGACGTACAAGCACATGGCAATTTTGTGAGGGGTGGAAGAAGCAAAGTTCCTTCTGCAGTAATAAGTTAAGGACAAATACCGGTATGTATAATATACATACAAAAGATGCACATACATCTGTGGTAGTCCCACAGTAACAGATGTCAAGCATTTCCAAAAGAATCTGTGCGCAAACATTGTGAAAGCTATCAAGATGTCTTTATGAGTGAACCTATGGAATATCCTGCTACAGTTATTGAAGCAATCTAATGTTGATCTCAGTAACCATCATTCTAAGCATTGTCGTTGATTTAGACATGACTGTGAGCCAAGTAGAATATGGATGAAGTTTGAAAGGTTTAGGAAACAAGAGCAAAAAGGTCAGGGAGTTTGTCCAGTTTGCACATTATTCTTTCGTGTATACCCATGTCATCTACAGTGTACTTTACAACTGTATGTAAATGTTAGAAAACAACAAAATGAAGTGACATAGGGCATACACTGTATGCATATGATGTCACATCCACCATGTTGCTGTCCCTATACAATGAAAAGTCGGCCATGTTGGTATCCAGATCAATCCTGAGGGAGTTGAACTCTTTTGCACTGCAAAACATCTTTTTGTTGTATTAAAACAAGTATGGAGTTTGATTCAACTCATGTGAAGATCGGCGTTTGACCCAAAGTCAAGCACTGAAGTTCACATGAAGTTCACATGAGCCTAATTGGTTGAACTGGATTTGGTTCATGTGAAGTACTGTAGCGGCGATAGGTTTTCGGACTGAATTAGACAACGAGTCATGTTTAACTACAATCTTTATTGGTCCAATACGTAAAAACTGAAAGGAAAATATGACTGTACTACACTGCAAGCTAAACCGATCTGAATAGACAAAGAATAACTGTTGTTGAAAGTTACATAACAATAGGAATTGATCATCCATGGACTATAAACTACTTCCCTTGCATGCGAATAATAAACAAAGCCTATTGAGAGACCACAAACTGATTTACAATGCCGTTGCATACCTCTATCTCGATTCTGGGGTGAGCAACGTGAACAGAAAAATTAAGAGCGAGTGTTATGGTAAGAGCTGGAACACCGCCGACATTAACCACAAGGCACGCTGCCTTTTCACTTCGGTGCGCAAATGTTATGACATCACTGGATGTAACAAAAGTGTAAGGCAAGAGACGCTACATGGCTCTCCCAAATTGTCAATATTAATGCCAATTTACTAACTAAACAATTAAAATGTCAATCAAGTTACTAAAAACAGAGTTCAATATTCATTGTTCTGGCTCCACTTCTGGCTCCTCATTGGGGACCCCCGGTCTTCTCTCAGGCTTCAGTATAAGGTATAAAGAAAACCAATTTATGCACTGATCTCTCCAGAAACACAGACGCCTTGGATCTTCGGCCGTCCTCATCTATGGATGGATCTGTGACTAGGACCTTTACCTTCCTAACCAAGCCATCATCACTTGGGTACGTTTGGACTACACGAGCAAGGCTGTCGTCCTTCACAATGACCACGTCATCTACTGCCATGTTTCTTCTTGTTAACCCATTTTTGTCTCGTCTGCAATAACTGAAGGTAATCAGCCTTCCACTTGTTCCAAAATTCATTTGCAAGGTACTGCACACGACGCCACCTCTTCCTTGAATAAAGGTCTGCTCATTGGAAGACACCAGGCGGAGGCAGCACAACACTGGATTTCATTGTCAGTAACTGGCATGGTGCAAGTGGAACTGGACCATCTGCGCTGTTCAGGTCATCAGTTGTGAGCAGACGACAATTAACAATCACTTCTGCTTCAGCAAAGAAAGTGCACAAGGATTCGTCATCTAGCTGGGATCCATGGTGGCTCAACAAGGCTGTGAGAATGTTACGCACTGTTCGAATCTGATGCTCCCAGACACCTCCCATGTGGGTGACATGGGGCATGTTCATCTTGTTAACCACCCAATCACAGTTTTGCTTTAGAAGCTCCTGTCTGACTTTGTTGTTTTCTTTGTCTAAGAGGGACTGGTGAAGCTCATTTCTGGCTCCAACGAAGTTGGTTCCTTGATCTGAACAGATCTGGTGAACTGGCCCTCATCGTCCCACGAAGTGGTGGTAGGCATTTATAAACAAATCTGCTGTCAGCGAGTTCGCAACTTCTAGATGTAGAGCTCTGGATGCTAAGCACATGATGAGGACTCCATACTTCTTGACTTGATGACGGCCCTCTTTGACATACCAGGGACCAAAGTAATCAACTGCACAATACGAAAAGGGTGGCGCAGGCTGTACCCGATCCTTTGGAAGATCTGCCATCTTCTGTTCTTGTAACAGCCCTCTGAGTTTTTGACAGTGGGTACACTTTGCAATAAAGTTGGATATGTTGGAGGCACCACCAATGATCCAGAATCTAGAAGACTTTAACTTAGTGTGTCATGCCGCGTCCCTGGTGCTCAACCAAGCTATGATAATGTGCAATAACGAGACTGGTCACATGTCCCTTCTTGGGAAGAACGATGGGGTGTTTGGCTGCTTCTGAGAGGTCGGCATGTTTGAGGCGACCATCAACTCGTAATATGCCGTCTTTGCCAAGGAAAGGAGCCATCTTATAAAGAAAACTGGCCTTCTTCGTGGTTCTGAGTTGAGTTTGATCTTGAGGAACTTTTGCACCGATGCGGTGGACCAAGCTAATTTCGTTATCGAATTCCTCTCTCTGAAGGCTTCTGACAATCTCCTTTTCGGCCTCTTGAAGGTCTTGGGTGTCAACTGTGACATAGAGGCCAGCTCTTGGCTCTGTGGACTGCAATGCTCGAGTCTTAGCTGTCTCCTTGGTAACATCTGTATCTGAGTCTCCAGACTTTGACTGTCCTTGCCAGTCTGAGCCAGTTCTCCTTCTGAAGGGGGAGGCATACAGCGACTGCTCTCTTGGCCTTATGCCAAGTGGAAAAGCACTTCAAGCGGTCAGATAGTGAAAAGTGCCCTTGACCTTGTGTAGCCATGGCCAAGATCTTCACTTCAGGATCATCTGGAGAAATTTTTGTGGGATCTGTGCCATCAAGAAAGCTCTGGTTCTGAAGTGAATTCCAAACAAATTCTGGGCCATTCCACCAACGTTTAGATTCAATCAGGTTGTGTGCATATAGTCCACGCGAAGCATCGTCTGCTGGATTCTGAGCCGTTTCCATGTACTTCCACTGACTAGGTGATGTGCGGTCTCGTATCTGTTGGAGTCGGTTGGTGACAAACACATGGAAGCGACATGCATCATTGGAAATGTACCCAATTACAACCTTGCTGTCAGTCCAGAATACTTCAGTAATTTGCTTGTACTCAAGTTCCAGGCAAAGAATGGCACCAGTTTTAACTAACAGTAGAGCAGCTGTTAGTTCCAGCCTTGGTATTGTTACTGGTTTGAGAGGGGCTACTCGTGACTTAGCCATACCAAGGGAACAATGTATTTGGTCAGAGTGGTTGACCAGCCTAAGGTATGAGCACTGCCCATAGGCATCTTTGCTGCATCTGAGTAGTGATGAAGCTCCACAGATTTGACTTCTCCGAAGCCTTCTGGCTTGTAGCATCTTGGAACTTCGAGGTTGGAAAGTTGAAGCGGGTCACCTCTCCATCGTTCCCATCTAGCTCGTTAAGGTTCTGGAATGGAATCATCCCAACCTGCCCTATCACGACACAGTTCCTGAACGATCTTCTTTCCAATCAAGACAACAGGAGCCAGCAAGCCTAAGGGGTCAAACACGGAACTCACAGTAGACAGGATGCCTCTTCTTGTTAAGGGCTGGTCCTTTAGTTCAACTCTGAACTGTAGACTATCTGATTCAACGCACCACTGGACTCCGAGAACATGTTCGACTGCTAGCACATCTTTGGTTAGGTCCAGATTCTGAAGAACTTTGGAACAGTCATCTTGCAGTATAGAATCTATCACAGCCTTGTGGTTGGAAACAAACTTATGGAGGTTTAATCCACCCTTCCTGCACAACATCTTTGTGCTCTTAACCAAGCTTGTAGCTGCTTCAGGTGTTGACACTGACCTTAAACTGTCATCGACATAAAAGTTATTTCTCACAAAGTCAGCAGCTTCAGTGCCGCACTGATCTTCATAATCACTTACAACTTTCTTTAGTGCAAAGTTTGCACAGCCTGGCGAGGAGGTAGCACCGAAGAGGTGAACCGTCGTTCTGTACTCCTTGGGTTTGCTGTCGATGTTGCCATTCTCCCACCAGAGGAAACGAAGAAAGTTGCAGTGTTCTGGGTTTACATGGACTTGATGAAACATGCCTTCAATATCACACATAACAGCAACGTGCTCTTGACGGAATCGACAAAGCACGCCAACCAGGTTACTGGTTTGATCATGGCCTTGGAGGAGGTGTTGGTTAAGGGATTCGCCACTGAACTCTACACTACAGTCGAAGACGACTCTTATTTTATCTGGTTTCTTTGGATGGTATACACCATGGTGAGGGATATACCAGACTTGGCCATTTTTCATTTCAACTTCTTCTGTAGGGAACCTTTCAGCATGGCCACATTCAATGAGGTTACTCAGGAAAGCCAGGTAGTCCTTCCAATTTTCACTTTCAGCCTTCAGTCTCCTCTTCAATCTGCTGAGACGGTTAAGGGCTACTTCCTTGTTGTCAGGCAATGCAACTGTTTCTTGTTTGAACGGCAGGGGCATCTCATAATGACCATCGGATCTTTGATGTATGCTCTTAGAGACCTTCAACATACAGTATTGTGCAAAAGTAACGCAAGCGAATTTCGACGAATTTCCTGGCTTTTCATGGCTTTTTGAAGAAATTGTGCCTCAAACGAAATTTTTGTGACTTTTCCGTGAACTTTCAAGGCACCTATTGTTTTATTCCTCCCGAACTTTCGAGCGATAATTCCTGGTGGACGCTAATGAGTCAGGAAATTTCAAGGGAAAGTTCACTCTTTTCAATTGTTAGCCGCGAAAATGCAGAAGAAAATTCGCTCTGGTTGATAAGCGTTCTGATGCAAACTAAGCGGAATACAGCTACAGATTGTGATTTGTTGTGTAAAGAGACATAAAGAACATCAGAAATTACGTTCATAAACTCGATCAACTATTACAATGTTCTCACCTGTTTAATGTTTGATTGTTAATGCATCCTAGCGGCTAAAACGTCAGAGTTTCAGTACAAACTTGCTGCTTCAACCACATAAACACTCAGGCAAGTAAAACTTGCATTTTGTTAGGGTAAGCCCTTCATGTAACAAATCATGACATTTCCCGCTGGGATTCCAGTCCCTGCGCGAGCGAGTGTGACCTGCATTGTTTGCAGCCATATCAATGCCTCGCTGTCGTATGGACAGCCATAGTGGACAAAACTGGTCGAGATTATTTTTAAGATCCAGCCAGTTTTTTAGATAACAAGCCCAGCAAAGCCACCCTTTGAGAATTGATATTGATCTTTCCAGATTTGTTCTTTGGGTCAAGAAGTTTTTAACTGGTCGAGAATTCTTTTGCCGGTCCAGAATATTTTGGCAACAAACCGCCCAGTCGACATACATGCTTGCGTCATACACAGTCAACCAAATGCGTGGGGCTGGGGCCGAAAAACAATGAATGCATATTACACAATCGTTTGACAACCACAAAGTCATGGTTCTCGAAACGTTAAGTGCATTAAACACACATGTTTATCGAAACGGAACTGGGCTAAACAGAACTTCACGCGAGACAATACGATTGACTCTTACACCATGGTCACTTCCAGCAGCATCGGGTGCAGTCATACCAATTATTTCCTCAACCAAGAGCCGTTCTCTTCGCATAAGGATCATCATCATTTCCTGGAATGATTTCTCTTGGCTTAATGGCACATGCACAATTAATTCCAAGCAGCAGACTGACAAGTTGTCATTGTAGGGCATAAGGTAGTCTGCAATTCTCTAAGATGCAGCCACTTGCATGCTGTTTCAGCCTAGGTATCTGACTCTGCTTGGCTGGGATGATATCTCTCGAGTAGGTACAAGGAAGGGAGATCTCTGTGCCCCTCATTGACTCCGCGTTACTACAAGACATTAATCTTCTGGCTTGTGATTTCTTCTCTGCGAGAACTGTGGAAAGTTTCAGGTTGACTTCAAAACCTTCAATGTCAAGTTTGTCAAGAGCTGTTTGTTTAATGAAGCAGGCATCCGATTGCATTTGGTCATCGAGCAATGTGTACATCATAAACTTGCTATCTGGCTATCTTCGTGATGGAGCCACACTGAACGATGAGAGAGTGTGTAATGGGCTCGGGATGACTACTTGTGCTGCGTACATGAATAGAATGGCAGACTGGGTTTCTTTGACTTGACTC
>JAHPZR010034247.1:32500-34945 GCA_019787425.1 Platygyra sinensis
TTAAAGAAGCAAAACGTGTTCTGTAACTTCCAACGCAACTGATATCAGCGGCAAGTCAGTTATCAGCGTTCGAAGTCAGGTCGATCCAGGCAGCAAAGTCCAAGAGCAGTTCTTGCCCAAGAATAAAACCCTGTCGTGAGTTGTGGCCCATTTGCCAAGCGTTGCTAGCTTCAAAGTTTGGAAAATGAGAACTGCTTTTAGACTTATAAAATTTTTCTTGCATCATCCTCCATGTTTACCCGCGCACGAGGTGTAACAGAACCTTCCTGGCATGCATTTCGATCACGTTCGGCAAGACAAGCCAAGACAAGACAAGACAAGACAAGACTCCGTAAATCACAATAATATTTAACTAATTACAGAGCGTGTTTTTTTCCTTTTTTATTCCAACATAATAATGGCCAACAAGAAGCGATCGATTGATTCAAAACATAGATCTGTGATCCAGGTTGCGTTCATTTTTACTTCAAATCGGCATGATTTGTAGTGTTTTAAACTTCTGGGATCAGGGGCCATGCAGATGTAAGGAGAGAGACCTGTACGTTGCACAGAAGGGTTAATCTGTTAATCTGTCAGCCCTACATTTTTAAGCTTATACGTTGCAGGCAGTTAAAATGAAATAGAGATCCTTGCTGTGACGCTTTAAAGTGAAATCAACATTTTAACCTATTTAGGCCCGAAATCGACCGTTTTCGAGTTTACGTGCTGGTGAAATGTACAGCTTGCTGGATTTGAAGTGAAATCAACATCTTTGCCATCATGCCTTAACGTGAAATCGCATAAAGTGAACACTTGGCTGTAATTTGAGTGAAATTAACGTCTTTGCGGTCGCGTGATAACGTGAAAATCACAATTTTAACGGTTTAAAAAACCTGAAATTGACATTTTTTAAGGTACATCTTGATTGTTTTCCTTGGCCTAACACTGCACTAACCCTAACGCGTCCTGACCTTAACTCTAACGTTATCCGAAGCGCTAACCCTAACAATGAAATGCCAGCGCTAACCCTAGGCAATAACCCTCACCCTTCAACGCTAACCCTAGTTTCAAACAGTAGCCCTAAATGTTAACTCCAAGCCTACTAGCCTTGTTCCATAACCCTAGTTTCAAGCCCTAGCCCTAAGCGTTAACTCTAAGCCTAACCTTGTTCCGTAACCCTAGTTTCAAGCCGTAGCCCTAAGCATTAACTCTAAACCTAACCTTGTTCCGTAACCCTAGTTTCAAGCGGTAACCCTAGTTTTAAGCGGTAACCCTAGTTTCAAGCGGTAGCCCTAAGCATTAACTCTAAGCCTGACCTTGTTCCGTAACTCTAGTTTCAAGCGGTAACCCTAGTTTTAAGCGGTAACCCTAGTTTCAAGTGGTAGCCCTAAGCGTTAACTCTAAGCCTAACTTTGTTCCGTAACCCTAACCCTAAGTAAAACCCTAAAGGTTTAAGTCCTTGCGGTGGCGTGATAATGTGAAATCAAAATTTTAAGTCTCTGTAAATGACCTGATATCAACATTGTCTAGCTTGCGCCTTGCGTGAAATTAACATTTGGCTGTAATTTGAGTGAAATCAACGTCTTTGCGGTCGCACGTTAACGTGAAATAAAAGTTTTAACGGTTTTAACCTGACATCAACATTTTTTGAGGTTACACGTTGCAAAAGATCAATATTTTGCCAGATTTTAAGTGAAATTACCATCTTTGCGGTCACGTGCTGATGTGACAACAAATGCAGGGTTTTTTGCATACGTAATATCTCGAAAACGAAACAAACTTCAGCAAAAAAACATGCAGAACATTGTCTAACGCACCTAAACAAAACTGCATGCGAAATTTGGAGCGTTTTTGATAAATTTCATTTTTGAGTAAAAAACCTAACACCCTTTTTCCACCGAAGCCTTCATTTGTCATTCAAGGGCATATGAAAATAATGGTTTTGATTAGAGTGATTTCAATAAACCTGAGCACTACTGATGAATCATATAAAAAGATATTGGACACTAACTGCTTTGTCACCTTTAAATTTTGTTTGTTGCATGTTTTAGAGCGATTGATTAGTTTGTAGTAGTTGACAGAGAACAAAGAAACAACATTCATAATACGCCACTAACTATTAGTTACCCTATTCTTTCATGAGAAATGAAAATCACTTTAAACACTAACATGTACTCTTCAGGTATAAATGAAATCATTTTAACTGATAAACCAGTTAAAAAGTGTGTTAACTAAACTATGTCGGTATCACCCAACTAGTGGCTAATGCAAATCCTGCATTTTAATTGGCTATGCTACTAGAGGACTAATGGCAATAGTCTTGAAGTAGTGAAACTGACCAGTTTTTCTTTTGTTTTATTCCCCAAAAAATAAATATGTATTCAATGGGTCAAATGATAGCCCTTTCGGCTTTCCCTCATGGGCTATGTAGACCTGTAGCCACTGCTGTCTTTTTCTTTTTGATGA
>JAHPZR010034248.1:0-2500 GCA_019787425.1 Platygyra sinensis
CAAAGAAAAAAAGACAGCAGTGGCTACAGGTCTACATAGCCCATGAGGGAAAGCCGAAAGGGCTATCATTTGACCCATTGAATACATATTTATTTTTTGGGGAATAAAACAAAAGAAAAACTGGTCAGTTTCACTACTTCAAGACTATTGCCATTAGTCCTCTAGTAGCATAGCCAATTAAAATGCAGGATTTGCATTAGCCACTAGTTGGGTGATACCGACATAGTTTAGTTAACACACTTTTTAACTGGTTTATCAGTTAAAATGATTTCATTTATACCTGAAGAGTACATGTTAGTGTTTAAAGTGATTTTCATTTCTCATGAAAGAATAGGGTAACTAATAGTTAGTGGCGTATTATGAATGTTGTTTCTTTGTTCTCTGTCAACTACTACAAACTAATCAATCGCTCTAAAACATGCAACAAACAAAATTTAAAGGTGACAAAGCAGTTAGTGTCCAATATCTTTTTATATGATTCATCAGTAGTGCTCAGGTTTATTGAAATCACTCTAATCAAAACCATTATTTTCATATGCCCTTGAATGACAAATGAAGGCTTCGGTGGAAAAAGGGTGTTAGGTTTTTTACTCAAAAATGAAATTTATCAAAAACGCTCCAAATTTCGCATGCAGTTTTGTTTAGGTGCGTTAGACAATGTTCTGCATGTTTTTTTGCTGAAGTTTGTTTCGTTTTCGAGATATTACGTATGCAAAAAACCCTGCATTTGTTGTCACATCAGCACGTGACCGCAAAGATGGTAATTTCACTTAAAATCTGGCAAAATATTGATCTTTTGCAACGTGTAACCTCAAAAAATGTTGATGTCAGGTTAAAACCGTTAAAACTTTTATTTCACGTTAACGTGCGACCGCAAAGACGTTGATTTCACTCAAATTACAGCCAAATGTTAATTTCACGCAAGGCGCAAGCTAGACAATGTTGATATCAGGTCATTTACAGAGACTTAAAATTTTGATTTCACATTATCACGCCACCGCAAGGACTTAAACCTTTAGGGTTTTACTTAGGGTTAGGGTTACGGAACAAAGTTAGGCTTAGAGTTAACGCTTAGGGCTACCACTTGAAACTAGGGTTACCGCTTAAAACTAGGGTTACCGCTTGAAACTAGAGTTACGGAACAAGGTCAGGCTTAGAGTTAATGCTTAGGGCTACCGCTTGAAACTAGGGTTACCGCTTAAAACTAGGGTTACCGCTTGAAACTAGGGTTACGGAACAAGGTTAGGTTTAGAGTTAATGCTTAGGGCTACGGCTTGAAACTAGGGTTACGGAACAAGGTTAGGCTTAGAGTTAACGCTTAGGGCTAGGGCTTGAAACTAGGGTTATGGAACAAGGCTAGTAGGCTTGGAGTTAACATTTAGGGCTACCGTTTGAAACTAGGGTTAGCGTTGAAGGGTGAGGGTTATTGCCTAGGGTTAGCGCTAGCGCTTTCATTGTTAGGGTTAGCGCTTCGGATAACGTTAGAGTTAAGGTCAGGACGCGTTAGGGTTAGTGCAGTGTTAGGCCAAGGAAAACAATCAAGATGTAACCTTAAAAAATGTCGATTTCAGGTTTTTTAAACCGTTAAAATTGTGATTTTCACGTTATCACGCGACCGCAAAGACGTTAATTTCACTCAAATTACAGCCAGTGTTCACTTTACGCGATTTCACGTTAAGGCATGACGGCAAGGATGTTGATTTCACTTCAAATCCAGCAAGCTGTTCATTTCACCCAGCACGTAAACTCGAAAACGTCGATTTCGGGCCTAAATAGGTTAAAATGTTGATTTCACTTTAAAGCGTCACAGCAAGGATCTCTATTTCATTTTAACTGCCTGCAACGTATAAGCTTAAAAATGTAGGGCTGACAGATTAACAGATTAACCCTTCTGTGCAACGTACAGGTCTCTCTCCTTACATCTGCATGGCCCCTGATCCCAGAAGTTTAAAACACTACAAATCATGCCGATTTGAAGTAAAATCAACGCAACCTGGATCACAGATCTATGTTTTGAATCAATCGATCGCTTCTTGTTGGCCATTATTATGTTGGAATAAAAAAGGAAAAAAACACGCTCTGTAATTAGTTAAATATTATTGTGATTTACGGAGTCTTGTCTTGTCTTGTCTTGTCTTGGCTTGTCTTGCCGAACGTGATCGAAATGCATGCCAGGAAGGTTCTGTTACACCTCGTGCGCGGGTAAACATGGAGGATGATGCAAGAAAAATTTTATAAGTCTAAAAGCAGTTCTCATTTTCCAAACTTTGAAGCTAGCAACGCTTGGCAAATGGGCCACAACTCACGACAGGGTTTTATTCTTGGGCAAGAACTGCTCTTGGACTTTGCTGCCTGGATCGACCTGACTTCGAACGCTGATAACTGACTTGCCGCTGATATCAGTTGCGTTGGAAGTTACAGAACACGTTTTGCTTCTTTAAAACATGCTGGTGACTTACGGGTTATCAAGGCTTTATGATGCCTATCAACCACCAGGCAG
>JAHPZR010034248.1:7500-22500 GCA_019787425.1 Platygyra sinensis
CCCGAGCCCATTACACACTCTCTCATCGTTCAGTGTGGCTCCATCACGAAGATAGCCAGATAGCAAGTTTATGATGTACGCATTGCTCGATGACCAAATGCAATCGGATGCCTGCTTCATTAAACAAACAGCTCTTGACAAACTTGGCATTGAAGGTCTTGAAGTCAACCTGAAACTTTCCACAGTTTCTCGCAGAGAAGAAATCACAAGCCAGAAGATTAATGTCTTGTAGTAACGCGGAGTCAATGAGGGGCACAGAGATCTCCCTTCCTTGTACCTACTCGAGAGATATCATCCCAGCCAAGCAGAGTCCGATACCTAGCCTGAAACAGCAATGCAAGTGGCTGCATCTTACGAGAATTGCAGACTACCTTATTGCCCTACAATGACAACTTGATCAGTCTGCTGCTTGGAATTAATTGTGCATGTGCCATTAAGCCAAGAGAAATCATTCCAGGAAATGATGATGATCCTTATGCGAAGAGAACGGCTCTTGGTTGAGGAAATAATTGGTATGACTGCACCCGATGCTGCTGGAAGTGACCATGGTGTAAGAGTCAATCGTATTGTCTCGCGTGAAGTTCTGTTTAGCCCAGTTCCGTTTCGATAAACATGTGTGTTTAATGCACTTAAACGTTTCGAGAACCATGACTTTGTGGTTGTCAAACGATTGTGTAATATGCATTCATTGTTTTTCGGCCCCAGCCCCACGCATTTGGTTGACTGTGTATGACGCAAGCATGTATGTCGACTGGGCGGTTTGTTGCCAAAATATTCTGGACCGGCAAAAGAATTCTCGACCAGTTAAAAACTTCTTGACCCACAAGAACAAATCTGGAAAGATCAATATCAATTCTCAAAGGGTGGCTTTGCTGGGCTTGTTATCTAAAAAACTGGCTGGATCTTAAAAATAATCTCGACCAGTTTTGTCCACTATGGCTGTCCATACGACAGCGAGGCATTGATATGGCTGCAAACAATGCAGGTCACACTCGCTCGCGCAGGGACTGGAATCCCAGCGGGAAATGTCATGATTTGTTACATGAAGGGCTTACCCTAACAAAATGCAAGTTTTACTTGCCTGAGTGTTTATGTGGTTGAAGCAGCAAGTTTGTACTGAAACTCTGACGTTTTAGCCGCTAGGATGCATTAACAATCAAACATTAAACAGGTGAGAACATTGTAATAGTTGATCGAGTTTATGAACGTAATTTCTGATGTTCTTTATGTCTCTTTACACAACAAATCACAATCTGTAGCTGTATTCCGCTTAGTTTGCATCAGAACGCTTATCAACCAGAGCGAATTTTCTTCTGCATTTTCGCGGCTAACAATTGAAAAGAGTGAACTTTCCCTTGAAATTTCCTGACTCATTAGCGTCCACCAGGAATTATCGCTCGAAAGTTCGGGAGGAATAAAACAATAGGTGCCTTGAAAGTTCACGGAAAAGTCACAAAAATTTCGTTTGAGGCACAATTTCTTCAAAAAGCCATGAAAAGCCAGGAAATTCGTCGAAATTCGCTTGCGTTACTTTTGCACAATACTGTATGTTGAAGGTCTCTAAGAGCATACATCAAAGATCCGATGGTCATTATGAGATGCCCCTGCCGTTCAAACAAGAAACAGTTGCATTGCCTGACAACAAGGAAGTAGCCCTTAACCGTCTCAGCAGATTGAAGAGGAGACTGAAGGCTGAAAGTGAAAATTGGAAGGACTACCTGGCTTTCCTGAGTAACCTCATTGAATGTGGCCATGCTGAAAGGTTCCCTACAGAAGAAGTTGAAATGAAAAATGGCCAAGTCTGGTATATCCCTCACCATGGTGTATACCATCCAAAGAAACCAGATAAAATAAGAGTCGTCTTCGACTGTAGTGTAGAGTTCAGTGGCGAATCCCTTAACCAACACCTCCTCCAAGGCCATGATCAAACCAGTAACCTGGTTGGCGTGCTTTGTCGATTCCGTCAAGAGCACGTTGCTGTTATGTGTGATATTGAAGGCATGTTTCATCAAGTCCATGTAAACCCAGAACACTGCAACTTTCTTCGTTTCCTCTGGTGGGAGAATGGCAACATCGACAGCAAACCCAAGGAGTACAGAACGACGGTTCACCTCTTCGGTGCTACCTCCTCGCCAGGCTGTGCAAACTTTGCACTAAAGAAAGTTGTAAGTGATTATGAAGATCAGTGCGGCACTGAAGCTGCTGACTTTGTGAGAAATAACTTTTATGTCGATGACAGTTTAAGGTCAGTGTCAACACCTGAAGCAGCTACAAGCTTGGTTAAGAGCACAAAGATGTTGTGCAGGAAGGGTGGATTAAACCTCCATAAGTTTGTTTCCAACCACAAGGCTGTGATAGATTCTATACTGCAAGATGACTGTTCCAAAGTTCTTCAGAATCTGGACCTAACCAAAGATGTGCTAGCAGTCGAACATGTTCTCGGAGTCCAGTGGTGCGTTGAATCAGATAGTCTACAGTTCAGAGTTGAACTAAAGGACCAGCCCTTAACAAGAAGAGGCATCCTGTCTACTGTGAGTTCCGTGTTTGACCCCTTAGGCTTGCTGGCTCCTGTTGTCTTGATTGGAAAGAAGATCGTTCAGGAACTGTGTCGTGATAGGGCAGGTTGGGATGATTCCATTCCAGAACCTTAACGAGCTAGATGGGAACGATGGAGAGGTGACCCGCTTCAACTTTCCAACCTCGAAGTTCCAAGATGCTACAAGCCAGAAGGCTTCGGAGAAGTCAAATCTGTGGAGCTTCATCACTACTCAGATGCAGCAAAGATGCCTATGGGCAGTGCTCATACCTTAGGCTGGTCAACCACTCTGACCAAATACATTGTTCCCTTGGTATGGCTAAGTCACGAGTAGCCCCTCTCAAACCAGTAACAATACCAAGGCTGGAACTAACAGCTGCTCTACTGTTAGTTAAAACTGGTGCCATTCTTTGCCTGGAACTTGAGTACAAGCAAATTACTGAAGTATTCTGGACTGACAGCAAGGTTGTAATTGGGTACATTTCCAATGATGCATGTCGCTTCCATGTGTTTGTCACCAACCGACTCCAACAGATACGAGACCGCACATCACCTAGTCAGTGGAAGTACATGGAAACGGCTCAGAATCCAGCAGACGATGCTTCGCGTGGACTATATGCACACAACCTGATTGAATCTAAACGTTGGTGGAATGGCCCAGAATTTGTTTGGAATTCACTTCAGAACCAGAGCTTTCTTGATGGCACAGATCCCACAAAAATTTCTCCAGATGATCCTGAAGTGAAGATCTTGGCCATGGCTACACAAGGTCAAGGGCACTTTTCACTATCTGACCGCTTGAAGTGCTTTTCCACTTGGCATAAGGCCAAGAGAGCAGTCGCTGTATGCCTCCCCCTTCAGAAGGAGAACTGGCTCAGACTGGCAAGGACAGTCAAAGTCTGGAGACTCAGATACAGATGTTACCAAGGAGACAGCTAAGACTCGAGCATTGCAGTCCACAGAGCCAAGAGCTGGCCTCTATGTCACAGTTGACACCCAAGACCTTCAAGAGGCCGAAAAGGAGATTGTCAGAAGCCTTCAGAGAGAGGAATTCGATAACGAAATTAGCTTGGTCCACCGCATCGGTGCAAAAGTTCCTCAAGATCAAACTCAACTCAGAACCACGAAGAAGGCCAGTTTTCTTTATAAGATGGCTCCTTTCCTTGGCAAAGACGGCATATTACGAGTTGATGGTCGCCTCAAACATGCCGACCTCTCAGAAGCAGCCAAACACCCCATCGTTCTTCCCAAGAAGGGACATGTGACCAGTCTCGTTATTGCACATTATCATAGCTTGGTTGAGCACCAGGGACGCGGCATGACACACTAAGTTAAAGTCTTCTAGATTCTGGATCATTGGTGGTGCCTCCAACATATCCAACTTTATTGCAAAGTGTACCCACTGTCAAAAACTCAGAGGGCTGTTACAAGAACAGAAGATGGCAGATCTTCCAAAGGATCGGGTACAGCCTGCGCCACCCTTTTCGTATTGTGCAGTTGATTACTTTGGTCCCTGGTATGTCAAAGAGGGCCGTCATCAAGTCAAGAAGTATGGAGTCCTCATCATGTGCTTAGCATCCAGAGCTCTACATCTAGAAGTTGCGAACTCGCTGACAGCAGATTTGTTTATAAATGCCTACCACCACTTCGTGGGACGATGAGGGCCAGTTCACCAGATCTGTTCAGATCAAGGAACCAACTTCGTTGGAGCCAGAAATGAGCTTCACCAGTCCCTCTTAGACAAAGAAAACAACAAAGTCAGACAGGAGCTTCTAAAGCAAAACTGTGATTGGGTGGTTAACAAGATGAACATGCCCCATGTCACCCACATGGGAGGTGTCTGGGAGCATCAGATTCGAACAGTGCGTAACATTCTCACAGCCTTGTTGAGCCACCATGGATCCCAGCTAGATGACGAATCCTTGTGCACTTTCTTTGCTGAAGCAGAAGTGATTGTTAATTGTCGTCTGCTCACAACTGATGACCTGAACAGCGCAGATGGTCCAGTTCCACTTGCACCATGCCAGTTACTGACAATGAAATCCAGTGTTGTGCTGCCTCCGCCTGGTGTCTTCCAATGAGCAGACCTTTATTCAAGGAAGAGGTGGCGTCGTGTGCAGTACCTTGCAAATGAATTTTGGAACAAGTGGAAGGCTGATTACCTTCAGTTATTGCAGACGAGACAAAAATGGGTTAACAAGAAGAAACATGGCAGTAGATGACGTGGTCATTGTGAAGGACGACAGCCTTGCTCGTGTAGTCCAAACGTACCCAAGTGATGATGGCTTGGTTAGGAAGGTAAAGGTCCTAGTCACAGATCCATCCATAGATGAGGACGGCCGAAGATCCAAGGCGTCTGTGTTTCTGGAGAGATCAGTGCATAAATTGGTTTTCTTTATACCTTATACTGAAGCCTGAGAGAAGACCGGGGGTCCCCAATGAGGAGCCAGAAGTGGAGCCAGAACAATGAATATTGAACTCTGTTTTTAGTAACTTGATTGACATTTTAATTGTTTAGTTAGTAAATTGGCATTAATATTGACAATTTGGGAGAGCCATGTAGCGTCTCTTACCTTACACTTTTGTTACATCCAGTGATGTCATAACATTTGCGCACCGAAGTGAAAAGGCAGCATGCCTTGTGGTTAATGTCGGCGGTGTTCCAGCTCTTACCATAACACTCGCTCTTAATTTTTCTGTTCACGTTGCTCACCCCAGAATCGAGATAGAGGTATGCAACGGCATTGTAAATCAGTTGTGGTCTCTGAATAGGCTTTGTTTATTATTCGCATGCAAGGGAAGTAGTTTATAGTTCCACGGACGATCAATTCCTATTGTTATGTAACTTTCAACAACAGTTATTCTTTGTCTATTCAGATCGGTTTAGCTTGCAGTGTAGTACAGTCATATTTTCCTTTCAGTTTTTACGTATTGGACCAATAAAGATTGTAGTTAAACATGACTCGTTGTCTAATTCAGTCCGAAAACCTATCGCCGCTACAGTACTTCACATGAACCAAATCCAGTTCAACCAATTAGGCTCATGTGAACTTCATGTGAACTTCAGTGCTTGACTTTGGGTCAAACGCCGATCTTCACATGAGTTGAATCAAACTCCATACTTGTTTTAATACAACAAAAAGATGTTTTTGCAGTGCAAAAGAGTTCAACTCCCTCAGGATTGATCTGGATACCAACATGGCCGACTTTTCATTGTATAGGGACAGCAACATGGTGGATGTGACATCATATGCATACAGTGTATGCCCTATGTCACTTCATTTTGTTGTTTTCTAACATTTACATACAGTTGTAAAGTACACTGTAGATGACATGGGTATACACGAAAGAATAATGTGCAAACTGGACAAACTCTCTGACCTTTTTGCTCTTGTTTCCTAAACCTTTCAAACTTCATCCATATTCTACTTGGCTCACAGTCATGTCTAAATCAACGACAATGCTTAGAATGATGGTTACTGAGATCAACATTAGATTGCTTCAATAACTGTAGCAGGATATTCCATAGGTTCACTCATAAAGACATCTTGATAGCTTTCACAATGTTTGCGCACAGATTCTTTTGGAAATGCTTGACATCTGTTACTGTGGGACTACCACAGATGGTATGTGCATCTTTTGTATGTATATTATACATACCGGTATTTGTCCTTACTTATTACTGCAGAAGGAACTTTGCTTCTTCCACCCTCACAAAATGCCATGTGCTTGTACGTCATATGTGTCATTGCACACATGCATATTTTGTAACTTCACACGTGTGTTAAAACTTGACTGCAATTTGCGACTGAATGAAAAAAAGTTGAAATTTTAACTCACGCATTTCCTTCTGAACGATCGATTAAAAATATAAAAAATGATTTTGAAAAGCTAAAAATGACCATCTGACAATGATGTCCTGAGTATGACTGGGTACAATAAATACATGTGATACACAGTTCAATCAAATGTGCCATTTGGATTCTTCCTCTGGCCTCTGACAGACTTGCATTGAAAAACACTCTGTGAAGCTAGGACAAATCTATCTCAGTTTCGATTTGGAAAGTAAAATTTTAACACGGAAAGTAAAATTTGAAATCTATGCTCAAAAGTGGAAAGTGGTGTAAAAAGTTAGTGTCAACCCCTGCAGTTACAGCGCACAGACATTTCATGTTACATACAGTAATGTGCAAAAAGTAACAAGCGAATTTTGACGAATTTCTTGGCTTTTCATAGCTTTTTGAAGAAATTTCGCCTCAAATGAAATTTCCGCGACTTTTCCACGAACTTTCAAGGCACCTATTGTTTTATTCCTTCCGAACTTTCAAACGTTAATTCGCGGTGGACGCTAATGAATCACGAAATTTTGAGGAAAGTTCGCTCTTTTCAATCGTTAGATGCGAAATTTCAGAAGAAATTTCGCTCTGGTTGTTAAGTGTTCTGATACAAACTACCGGTAAGCGGAATACGGCTACAGTTCGTGATTTGTTGTCGTGCAGAGATTTAAAGAACATCTGAAATTATGTTCATCACCTCGATCAACTATTACAATGTTCTCACCTGTTGGATGCTTGATTGTTAATGCATCCTAGCAGCTAAAAACGTCAGAGATTAAGTACAAACTTGCTTCAACCATGTAAGCACCCAGGCAAGTAAAACTTGCAGAGTACCATTTTGTTAGGGTAGGCCCTTCACGTAACAAATCATGACATTTCCCCCTGGGATTCCAGTCCCAGCTGGAATGAAACTAAATTTAAAGTCTTCACTTGTGGTAAGTTTTACTTGTAATTCTAATTCTTTCTGTTCGTGACTGAACTCCTGTTAGGGGTTGCATCGAAAACCTTCTGTGTATTTCAAGAACGTTATATGACGCGTAGATCGAATAGATCGCGTGAGGAATTGTTGTGTCTGTCCAACGCGAAATTTCGGGCACTGAGTTAGTGAAATTTTGTTTTGTAACAATAATTCGACAAAGTAGCGATCTTTGTTCTAGGGAAATTTTGCTAAAAAGGCCTTGAATGGTCACTCCAACTTTCGAGCGAAATTTCCTGGAAAATTTGCGTGAACAAAGAACGAAATTCGTGCATTTCGCTTGTATTACTTTTGCACAATACTGTATATAGAAATAGCTCATCTGCTTAGTCAAAGCTTACCTAAAGGAAATTTATCAGGATTAATATCAACCCCAATGATCCTGAGGCACAGCAGCCTTACAACCCATTGCTACAGCCAACCCAACAGCACCCAGGCCCCACACTGCTGCAGTAGATCCAGGCTCCACCTAACAAACCAATTTAATATGCAAAAATAATGTTAATTAATAACACAGAGGTTAGATGAACTAATTCTCTTTGATTTCCCTTTTGAATTAAACATACAATGTACAATATAACATTTGGAACAATTAGTGATTGCAGAAAATATTCGTACTTCCCACAGAGGTTTTCTCCAGTTTGACCCCAGCCCCCAGGATTTTCCATTCACAGGGGCTTCCCCCCTCTACTTGGGTCACCCTACCCTGTGGAAATTCCATATTCATGAATAACAAGACTTGATATCATTTATTTTAATCTCCAAGGTACTAGCTGTTATAAAAATTTAGCCACAGCTGTTCATGGTTATATTGTACAGAAAGACACTTCAGCCAGCATATTTTTTTCACAGACAATTGTAAACTTTATCTCCATTCAAAATGTTTATATATAAGAATCTAAGAAAATACTGAAAATTTAAAGGAGCTGCATCAGTTAAATTTAGCCTAAATTTTTCAATTTCATTGTTGGTAATCTGTGCCAATCTTCTCCATCCTTAACCATCCTTGTTCCTTTATAGTTTATTATTATCTCTTTAGTGTTTTCCTATCTTTCTTAAGTATTATTTTCAGGTTTCCTTCTATTTAAAGGTAATTTTGTCGATGGTCAAAATAACCCAAAATACCGTGACGTAACCCCTTTAAACTCTTTGTATAACCTAGTCAATGTCTTAATTTAAACAGACATTTTTCTTTCAGGAAAGGAATACATTAACAAAGTCATACACTTTTTTCTATGTAGTTTGTAAATGATATTCTCAAACTCATTAATAATTCATGAGGTAATTAGCCAATTATCTTGTCTTATTTGGATCACGTGGATGCCCATTGATACCCGGTAAAGAACAGATCAAAACACATCTGATTAGATATCCAAACACACGCTAGGATATCCAAATGCACGAGTATGGAAATCAATTCGCAAAAGAATGCAGTACTTAAACAAATGTTTACTAACTCTCAGATCCCAGTTGTTCAAAGGTTGTATAACTCTATCCACTGGATATATCGTTATTGAGTGGATAAGTGTTACCAAAACAAACCATGCTATCCACTGCATAGCGATTTATCCGGTGGATAGCGTTATCCATCTTTTGAACAACCTGGGCCAGGTTTACAGTTATCATTACAACGAACAAGGAGGATAGTGACCACCCATGTTATTAGCCACTTCCTTGATGAACTTTGTAAGCCAGACGTTTAAGGAAAGGCTGTCCAGGTCTTACACCTTTTTTTAAGAGTTCACACTCTGTGAACATCATAATCTTTGAAAACACTCCCTGGCTCATGTAAAGACATTTTTTTCTCCTGTGCAGCTTGCCAATTTCGGAAAACATAGACAGCTGTTGCAAGTTCGATGTTTTTAGTGGTAGGTAGTTTGTAGTCCAAACAGAACTCAGGGATGTCGGAAAACACAACAGGATATTTATTCCACATGAACGCAGTATTTCCACATAGGACTTCACAACAAGCACACACTAGGCTTGTAACTACACTCATGTATAAACACTCGGCCTCTTGCCAAATATCCAAGGCATGTAACCTCTCTGTTACACTTCACAAACATGACCTCTGTCGATTACATGCAACCTTTGTCACACTTCAGTGAACACTAATGACTCACGAGATTATTCTCTTAACACTCCTAGGAAATAAAACCATCTAAACTCTACACCGATTTACTTATATACTTTACAGCAAAACGTTCTAGAACTTTCCGGCTATACTAGATAATTAAAAAGTAACATTACAATATAGACTATTACAGCAGCAGATGTAAACGACTAAAATAAATTGCTTAGTCACTGTGACAAGGCTGATTATATATGCACAAAACTTCTAGATCAAATTAGCATATACTTGAATGTTCCAAGTGACGCAAGTCACGCCAAAATTTTTCGTAACAACAGCCTACTTATCTTTTTACCGAGTACTTTAAGGCTTTGAACGTTCAACCAAAGAAAACTTCCTCTTTGCAACTTTTCGGTGGTCGAACACAAGAAGATGGTTCTGTAGCTATTTCTCCCATTTCTCAAAATTGCAAATGAGGACACCAATGCAAAGTGTGAGTGCTTCTAATTAAAAAGCCAAAGTTATGAAAAAAAAACCAAACACACGTCGTAGTACTGTCTTAAAAATAATTTCTGTACATGCTCTAATGAAACAAAAGAAAACAAAAACTGAATATTTACGTGGTCATTCTGTTTTTGTGCATATTGTTATTAAATTAGGCCCTTTTAAGAAGTCATTATTTTCATAAAACTTGGGCTCCATGTTTCATCAGGCCGGCTGCAAATAACGGCTGGTCAAAGGACACTGTCCGGTCAAAATGAGGTTTTGTCGGTCAAATTGTTAGATGGCTGGACAATTTGTCCGGTCGTTCAGTGGTAAGGAAAAAATTTAGAGTTTCAAGTTTTAAATATTTAAAGGTTCAATACAACTGGCTTTTTTGAAAAAGGAGGGAGAAAGGCAGATACTTATAAAAGTCATAAATTAAATAATAAATATAGATAAAAAAGGCTCAAAGGGAATATTACTTCCGGCACACCCCTAATAAAAGGTTGGTTACCAAGAAGCTTTTCAGTGATGGTAATGTTCATGTAGATAAGAATTGGATTTATGGACATCATACTTCACAAGGATTAGGCAGTGTTTTCTCCATGGAGTATAGACTTGAAATTCACAAAAGTAGCAAAATTAGACTGCCTTTCTAGTATTCTAAATGGAAAAAGAGAGTTGTCTGTCAGAGTCGTTTCCCCTTTCTTTTTTGATAAGATAGAGCAGTGAAACATTTTAAAATTTGCCCTATTCATTAAATTCTGAGCTCAAATTGTGTCAAATCAGAGGATGTGCATTCTACTTGTGTTACTTGTAAATGCACATCAGTTAGCTTGTATTATGATGAAAATCAACTAGATTGCAAGCCTCAGTCAATTTCAGCAACTTCATAACTAACTGTACATGTATATAAGATGTAGAACTGAAGCGATAGTAGTTCGCCCAAATGTGATACTGTTTTGGCTGTACCATGAGTTCCACTTTTCCCGAATTGAGACTGATTGCTGCTCATGTACAATAAATGTTTTGAAAATTTACTTGTTTGGAGAGGGGGCATTTTTATAGCAATACAGAATGTAAGACGTAATCGATGATTGTCCGGCCAAAAATAGGATATGTCCAAGCAAAATAGGTTTGACCAGACAATTTGACCGGCACTAGCCGGGAATATATTTGCAGCCCCATCAGGGTTTCTAAACACTCAAAACCATAAAAGCACTCTCATGTTTGGAAACCCTGCTGAAACATTTGCCCTTGCTTATGAAATATTACATAAATTCATTTTATGCCTCAATGTTTTTAATTTGTCACAGATTTCAATCATGCACTATAAAATAATCAAATGAAATCTTGGCTATGGCCCCAGAACTATTACATATAATTTGAGACAATTTAAACAAATGGCACTAAATCAACTTTGCTAGCAAACTACAAGGATAGCTACGAAAATATGCGATAACTCTGTTACAGCAACTTTTTGTTTCACACTGCCGATGGGCTGTTGGAACATGCCATGAAGAAAAATTTATTTTGTTCAATTAAATTTTACATTTTCACTTTTATTTTATCCTAGAAAACATTTGTATTGTTAAGAAAGAGGGCATACGTAGCGTAGCATGATGCATGCTTTTTAATACAGCAGTGTAAGTCCCAAATATTTCTCCCTCCGATGTGAAAGTGAACGACTGTTTTTAGTATTAACGAGCAAGGAATGTGTCTTTCTACAACATATGGACTGGAACAGGTCGTAAACACAAACATGGTGAACGAGGCTCAGTAGAAGAAGGGTAATCAGATCCTAAGAGAACAAACATGGCGGTCGTCGAAGGTGTAATCTTCGTAACAGAACCTCCAACCACCGAAGATCATCACAAAGAACCCAGTCTAATGGACTTACGAGAAATGTTGGTGGATATACAAATCACGGTAACTAATATTCTACTGGAAAATAAGAAAATCAGCGAAGACGTCAGAGAATTAAAATCCACTGTAAACAAACAGCAAATTGAGATTGTGGACCTAAAGAAACAACTTACCAGATCCACGACACAGCTTACAGCTGTGGAGAAGGAGCTCGACGAGGCGAAGAAACAAATAATTAAACGATCAACAAGAAGAAATGAGAGCTTTACGACCTTCAAGACCGTCTAGAACAATATACCAGGAAAAACTCTAAGGAATTCCATGGAATTCCAGAAAGCGCATATAACTCTACAGAAGAGGCCATCCTAAAAATAGCGGAGGCGCTAGAGGTTCCTGTCAGTTCCGATGACATTGAAATTTCCCATAAATTAAATACTCAGGGCAACAAAGCAATAATTGCAAAATTTATTAGTCACAAGGTCAAGACGAAATTCTATAGAGCAAGAACAAAACTTAAACATGTTAAACTGGCTGACGTCTTCCCCAACTCCTCCTATGCAACGAGAGTACAATCGACACGGATCTTCATCAACGAAAATTTAACGAGAAACGTAGAGATGGCAAACTATTAAGTGCATGGTCGATGGACGGAACAATTTATGCTTGGGGTAAGCTTCGTTTACAAGACGACTCTATTACGCGCAATAAGACAGTTATTCTAGAGCAAATTGAAAATTATTATAGTAGCTTATACACCTCGAACTTAAGCTTCTCTGAAACTGCGTATGACACATCAACTGACAATGTTGACTCCCCTAAGCTTTCAGAGGACGTAAAGAAAACCTTGGAGGGTGCACTTACATACGATGAATGCAAAAAGAAACCTTTCAGAATGATAAAGAACCTGGGGAAGACGGATTTACCGTTGAATCTTATACCTACTTTTTTGAACTTTTAGGAAACGATTTAATAGCAAGTCTTAATGAAACGCATGAGAAAGGTGAACTCTCCATTTCACAACGAAGGGGATTGATTACCTTAATACCGAAAGAGGATGGGTCACTTCTAGATCTTTCAAACTGGAAACCAATTACACTGCTAAATGTGGATCTTAAAATAGCATCGAAAGCAATAGCTAAACGCATTCAACCGACACTACCAAACCTGATCCACTCTGACCAAACTGGTTTTGTTAAGGGGAGATGCATAGGGGAAAATATCCGACTTATAAGTGACATAATGGATCATACGAGTTTACAAAACCTGCCTGGCATTCTAACGTCCCTAGACTTCCATAAAGCTTTTGATTTGATTGAATGGCCCTTTATAATGAAGACGCTAGACCATCTTAATTTTGGTAGAGGCATCAAGCATTGGGCTGACATATTCTACACCAACATAGAAAGTGCAGTTCAAAACAATAGTTTTACAACCAGTTGGTTCAAACCGTCAAACGGAGTTCGACAAGGTTGCCCGCTCTCCCCTTATTTGTTTATCCTTTCTGTGGAAGTACTCTCAAATAAGATACGTCAGAAGTCCAATGTGAGAGGCATCAAAGTCTTCGGTAAGGAAATCAAGCTGTCTCAATTTGCTGATGATACTACTCTATTCATTGCGGACATAGAATCTTTAGAAAGGGCCTTGAAAATTGTTGGGGATTTCAGAAGAATTGCTGGTCTGTCCCTAAATGTAAAAAAAAAACGAAGGCACTTTGGTTGGGGAAATGGAAAAATAATAGAAATAAACCTCTGGATCTAAAATGGTTCCACAGCCCTGTTAAGATATTGGGGATATATTTTTCGTATAATATTAAGGAGAATAATGAGCTCAACTTCGACAAAAAGATCCAAAAGTTACAAACTAAGCAGGACATGTAGAGTTCACGGGATCTGACAATATTTGGAAGAGCCATGCTAATTAAACGTAACCCTTAGGTATATCGCAACTTATCTACTCGGCCTCTAATCTGGATGCTCCCAAAGGAATTGTGGAAATTGTTAGAACAAAATCTTTTAAGTTCCACTGGAAAAACAAAAAGGATAAAATAAAAGGATCAGGCCTTTACAATGTACCAAGATTTCGACAACGGTGGAATACGCATGATCGATTTTGATATTATATGTTAAAAGCCCTAAAACTCGCCTGGATCCCGGAACTGTTGAGGACTTCAGGCAATAGTAATTGGTGTATCATTCCAAAACATTATTTCAAACGAATGGGAGGGTTAAACTTTCTGCTAAGGTGCAACTATGACACGAATTACTTTAACAACCTCCCGCTCTTCTATAAGAAGATACTAGTAAGAGTTCTTCAACTAATTCAATTTTCTATACGTGTACGATCCAAAACAGGAGTTAATATTGTTTAATAACAAAGATATATTGGTGGACAGGAAACTTATCTTCCTTAGTGAATGGTTTAGGAACGGTATTCTATCGATTAATGAGCTATTAAATGAAACTGGCAATGTTTTAACATTCCAGGAATTCCATGATAAATATTCCTGTGAATCCAATTTTTTACAGTACTATCAAGTTGTTAGTGCTATTCCAAAACGCTTATGGTCTCTAGCCAAATGCTCTGACACCATCAATAGATCATTCTTTACTCAAAATGATAATATCTTTTCTCTCAACGAATTGACATAAATTAATCTGTACAAGGCTAAGTCAAAGGACTTCTATAACTTGTTTAACATCAAGACAAACGAGTCCTAAATGCTGGAGTGAAAAACTCTCTTTAAATAAAGACGTGTGGACTAGGATCTTTAAATCACTGAAAAATATCTGTAAGGAAACTAAACTAAAGGAGTTTCAATTTAAATTAATCCATAAAACGATAGTAACTAAGAAAGAATTATTCAGATTTGGTATAAAGACGGACGATGAATGTTCATACTGCGGGGATAAAGATTCAGTTGAGCACCTCTTTCATCGAATGTGCGTTTACCAAATTGTTTACCCAAAATGTTTTGGACTGGTTTAACCAAGTTAATGAGTGCAAAATATCTCCTACTACAGAGGAGACCTTGTGCAGAATTACTGCAAGCTCCCTAGACACAACAATAATTTGGAAATTCAATTACACTGCCTTATTTATGCGCCATTACATTTATTCAAGCAAGTTAAATAGCCTCGCCATCTCCATTCAGGATTTTATCAGCAAGCTACTCATTAAGTATGACCTTGAAAATTTTTCTTTAATCGGATGATTAATTGACAAGTACTCCTCC
>JAHPZR010034248.1:27500-30255 GCA_019787425.1 Platygyra sinensis
GAACGTCATCAAGACAGGTTGGCCAACAGAAAACTAAAACATGAAGTCTCTCACCGGTTAATGCCCTCTTTGGCATAACTAGACGAGCTCAAGTAATGCAAGACGGAATTGTTTCTGCGAGGTGAGCGAGATGGTGATTTCCCAAGGTTCTCTTCAACACCAGATGGTGCAACGCGAGTTTACATGATATTATGCACACACCGGAATGGTCAGCCGTCTCGTCTCACGCCAGAGAGTCGCCAGAGAGCGATCTATTGGCCTGGGATCGCGCACTGATGTGACGCACTTCATTGAAAAGTGTGACGTCTGCCGTGAGCTTGATTGGATGACAGTCTAAGGGCAACGTGTCTAATCGCTCGCGAAGACACCAGACCTTCCCTGGGAGTAAACGTTGGAGTAAGACCTCGTTCAATTTCAATGGCCAAGATTAACCTAATCACCGGATTGAATTACTTACTCCTCGTTCTGGGAGATTGATGTAGTGGAGGAGTACAAGATTCTGGTTACAGTTGATTCGCCAGCTCAAAGTCCTCACTTTGCCAGACACAGTAGACCAAAACCTGTAACGGTCGGACAATGGTTCACAGTTCAGTTTCCAACAAGTGTTTTTCGAAGAGGTTAGCCGTCAGGTAGGAACTTCGAGCACATCATGATCACAAGTTCCCCAAAATATCCCAGAGCAATGGGGAAAGTGAGGACAGCCGTGAACGTCAGCGAAAACAATCTTGAAAAAGTCCACGGAAATGCCTAGACACCGATCCCTTACACTCACCGCCTCCCTCACGTATAGACCACACCCCATGTCAAAGGCTAATGGATACCAGCCCTGTAATGCGACTCATGGGTAGTACGAACGCAAACGTTGAGTGCCTATAAATGCCTCTAAACTTCTGAAACCAACAGTGGACGAAGACGTCTATCAGAGATCAGGGCAAAAAAGACAAACAGGCCGCAAACTACAATAAAGGAGCCAAGAATTGCCAGAACTATAGAAAGGAGACATAGTCAGATCATTCCTCATGGAAGCTGTAAAAAAGCTCAAAAGCAAGATGTGTAGTTGATCAGCAAATTCGGGATGCGGTCATATGAAGTCAACACAGAGATGGAGCCCAATACGCCGAAATAGAAAGCACTTGCGAAAGCAAAGGAGGATGACATACCAATCAAATCAGAGGTCTCCAGAGAAGGCAACACCAGCGTGATGTGACTACACCCCCAGGAGAGTAGCTATGGCCACCACACCTACCAGGCCATCACCTTAAGGCCATGGTCACACAGTCCTCTCTGGAAGGACAGACTCCACTTCCAAAGAGCAGTGTAGCCACGCCTGGTGACCCAGTCTCCAAGGCCACTGGTTAAGAATGCACTCAGAACGGGCTGTTAAATCGTCCTCATACTCACAGACTTGTAACTGGGACATTGATAGAAACTCTGAAACATTGATGAAAATGCTCTTTGATTTGACAATCAAGCTGATTGGTTCTAGTACTTAAACCGCTCGATCGAGATGTCTTGATTTTTTTGTAAGAGAAGAATGTGACAATAGGTTCTGTCAGACCTCGATCACCAGGTCGAAGAAAGGGTCAAGAAACTTTCCTGATTACGTCAATAAAGGGAATCAAGTTGGCTATAAAAAGGCGTTTCGACTGATTTGATACGAACGGACACAAAACACCCAGGTGTAGGCAACTGATATGGAGGCGCCTTCTTTGGTAGCATCCTTCATCTCTGCAACTAAGGCACGCAAAAAAATGCCGAACGGATTGAATTAATCCACAACAAGAGCATGTTACTTTAAATAAAAAGAGAAACATTCCCGAAATAAAATAAATACCAAAACAAGTAAAAACCGTTCTAAGACCCGTACCTTTTATCATGAGCATGAAGAGGAGCAACCCCGTTCACCCATTTTTGGTCTCCCAAATGACGGTTCAGACCACACACTGTCCCTAAACGCTCTGACAGGGAAAAACAGCTTTCAAAAATACAGGCACGACAATTGCATGAGCTATTTACCATCCCCCAGAGAATACATTAATTTTGCATTCTTATTGTATTGTATTTTTAGGTATGATTGAGAAGGTCATGTCAAAAACGCGTTGGCTTCATGATTCATACAGGGTTCCAACCACCTCAAAACAATACACAGCCCTTGGCCTGCAGCCTCATGCTTTCATCTGTTTTCTCGGTGTTTGGAACCCCCTGATTGAAAAAAAAACACTTCGCACTCGTTTGTTGACATATTACATGAAGTACTGTCATCAAATTGTGCCGTTGACTTTTGGGGTAGGCGTAGTGCTGATTATTTCTCGACACACGGCTAAAAATCAGCTCTTGGGAAAAAAGGGCCTACAAATCAGGCTAAAAGCTCCGATGTTATTTTGAACCTGGAATTCTCAAATTTCTACAGTATATACAAACTCAAAAAGTGGGAAAGCTCCTAGTTGGGCTGATAGTTCAGTGGTAAGAGCATCTGCACTGAGGTCGCCAGAGGTCGAATCATGGGTTGAATCTCATTCAAGTAAACGAAATTGTATCAGGTTTTATTTTTCAACAAACTGCTGAAATTGTGTGCATCACTGTGATGATCAACACATCTTCTATCATTCTCTGCAGTTCAAATATATGAAATGTTTCTATCATTCACCCGGGTGTTAAAAAAGAGATATGCAGAAAATTACTCTGAATACTTCTAAAGCTGAACAAATTCAAAGTAGTTCGGGATTAGCTTAATCCTGCTAATAATGAACAACCA
>JAHPZR010034252.1:0-2500 GCA_019787425.1 Platygyra sinensis
AATTCTTTCAGAGAATACTGAGTGCTGCGTAAACGAATTCTGCGTTCTACTTCAGTATAGACCTAAAAACGATAATTAGTTAGTCTTTCTGGGCTAAATACATTGGCACTTTACTTAGTGAATCAAATGGAACGACTTTACAACCGGTTTTGTGTTTTTTTTTTTTTTTTTTTTTTTTTCAGAACTTTACAGGTAACAAGGACCGTGACACAGTAGTGACTCACTGGTTTCCTAGAATAAAAGCTCAGTATGTTCGTATTCTTCCCTTGGCATGGAGTGGACTGACTAACTGTATGAGGATCGAGCTCTTCGGCTGCAAAAACGGTAAACATATATAGAGCATTAGAATACAGCCACTTTTCACTGCTTGTGCAGGCCGGCCTATAGACCAGAGCATTTATCAGCCTGAGAAAGATGTTTGCTGATACTTAAGCAGGATGGCTCAAGAATAAAAAAGCTGTTCATTAATTTTTTCCAAAGTTTCTTTATTTAAGCTATATCAGCTGGCTGGAATCGAACATCAGAACCATTTATACATAGATTGACGATCATTTTAAAGTACTAGCCCTTAACATTAAAGACTCTTTCTTCTTCCATTTTTGCTGATAAACAGTAACCGATGATACACCTTCAGACGAGGATACTGGAACTAGGGGGAAAGGCACCAAAAAGGGAGATAAAAACAGCAAATCACCGAGTAAAAGTGACGACAACGACAGCACCAAAATCAAAGGTAATTGCGTTTTCTCTTGTTTTACTCGTCTGGAGGCCAGACATACAGAAAGCTTGTAAAAACATCCAGTTTGGGTGCAGTCTCTAAAATTATGTTTTTTTCTTCAGTCACTGCCGTTATTATTCTATTTCTCTAGCAAACTTTTCCCCAAAAGTTTTAATCCTGTATTTTGCTTTCTTAGGAAAACTAAGTGAGGAGGATCTTAATATTATGTCCAGTGAGTATCCAATTAATAACCAAGTTAACGCCAATTCTAAACTGGCTTAAACATAAGCTCTTTCGAAGGAGAAAGAGATAACAATAAAAAAATTACTGATCAGTTTTGGCAAAAGAACAATTGTCTTGCCAGTATGCGTTGTGAAATACGTGTATTGTTGGTTAAAACGTATCTCGTAAAACCTTGGGCAAAAGAAATTGTTAAATCAGTCAGGTCTGTCAGGGTTCTACCGGTATGATTTAAGGTGAAGAATTTATCTCAAAGCTTTTGTCTTGGTATCCTGTTGATATCTGTAGGTAGACTTAGAAACAAATTAGTCTGTTAATCCCACAGCCTGTTTCTCTTGCTGTACAATATCTCTTTCTTTCGTCCTTTCAGCAATTGAAAAAGCAGTTGTGTACCTCCGTTTTGAGCATATCTTCAAGGACAACATTATCGTGGACGAATCACAACAACATAACGATGCCAGAATTGTGAACTTTGCACGAACGGCCCAGTTCAGTGAAAGATGTGGAAATGGAGTCGATCTTAATGGAGGAGACATCTTGTTGAATGGACCCTCGTTTAGAAACAAACCCCGTATCGCTGTAACGATTGCGGCATGGATAAAACTATTCTCCGTAGAAGGACCAAACTCACTGTTTGACACAATTGGCGGAATTAACTCGACTCATGACAATGGTCAATATCATTTGGAAATTGACAGCGGGTCGGTCAGATGGTTTCACCGAAACGAACATGGACAGATCATTTTCAACGTGACATCAGAAGTGATCGTTCCTTCGCACGTGTGGACACACGTCGCCTGCACTTACGATGCTAAATTAGGGCAAGCTGATATTTATGTGAATGCGAAGTTTATTCTTAGGGGGGATGGCTCGGGGGAGTTGTCACAAGACTGGCAGGAGAAAGCGGGGATCGGTGAGCATAAAGGAGAGAGATTGTTGGACGGACAAATTGATGAATTTTATATATCAAATGAGGCCTTGACTCAGGAAGAAATTAAGAAATTGATGCAGAGATGTGAATTTGAGAAAGGTATGTACGATTATTTATTTGAAGAGAAAATAAATCTGCTGTAAGACTTTGGCGTTGTCACTGTATTTCTTGACGTCTGATCAGCATTGTGGACTGTGAAGTGCTGATCCGAAACACTTCTCGAACGTTACAATCTTCACATCTAATCCGGTTTAGCAGTGCAAAAAGTAGACTGAGGCAGGAGAGGTACTGGATGCTTTTAAACAATTCAAATCTGGTTTGATTGAAAGCGAAATGCCAGAAATTACAAAAAACCAGAATGAAAATGATTAAATGGCCTAGTTACAGACCACACATATTTCCACTAGCGTAAAAGAGGAGGGGGAGGGTATTTGAACAAAACGGAAAAATGCGCCATAGCTTTGTAGCTAAATTGATCACTATAGCTCTTCCTGCAGCACACACGTGTCAAAGCTGAAAGTGGACTACATTGTATAGATATGATGTCAATTTTGAGGCTTCTGTATTTTTTCCTATTTTAGTATCGACACTTCAAATATAGCTTTTCATTC
>JAHPZR010034252.1:5000-11041 GCA_019787425.1 Platygyra sinensis
CAATCAGCAATCAGTAATTTTGCCCTCTATTTTATTAACAATGTAATCTAACGTGGATGCGAGGCAATTTCGGGCTAAAACTACAAAATAGCCCGAAATTGCCTCGTATACAAGCTAGATTTATTGTAATGCAAACGAGAAAAAGTTAACCAAGAAAAGGGCTATTGTATACTAAGAACCAGTTTGACTTGCTTTTTCAGCCTCTTTTGATGATCTTCCAAGTCTCAGTGGTTCAAAAAACCATTTTGCATCTTCTTTGATACTGTATGGTCGTCGCCATCTTTGTTGTTTGTGATTAATAAACTTATAAAACCCTTCCATGTGACAAAACGGTCGCTGGAGATGGCCGTGAAAAACCTTCTAAAGTTAATATATTGAATCAGTATTGACAGATGGCCATTTACAATTCAGTCACTACAGGGGAGTGACGACAAAGATTCCGTCAAGATTCACTGGCTACAAAGATTTTTTGACGGTCGTTATATTCGTTTGTATCCTTTATCCTGGTACGGAGATCACATATGTATGAGAGTTGAATTATATGGCTGCATTCCAGGTAAGACTGTTCAATCAGCACCTGATTCATTTTTGGCATCATTTTTGTGACTACTGGTACATTGCACTTACAGTCTTAGACTTATATCAACAAAAGTGAGTTACTGCTTCTTTCAGCCCGTTTCCAAAACGTCCTAAACTGAAGCGGAAAAAAAATTGAATTGCTGAAGAGAAGCCGGTAATGATACGGCGAACAACAGAAGGTTAACCAGTAAACTCGAAGTAAAAACTTGGAAATCTGCTTAAACAAAGAAGAGTCGTCAAAGCGTACTTGGAGTGCAAAGTTTCCACAAAATTACGCAATAGTTTCTAAAAGTTTTGTGCAAACGTCAGGAAAAACTCCACACATTTGCACTTGGTAAAGGTCGTAGGTAATGGTGCTGTGTAGAGAAATAGCATTCTTATATCATGATCAGTGGTTTCGTCACAGACTCAAAGACAAGTCTGTTATGACTCGTAGTCTGATATACCGCAGACAGAATATAGATATCTTTAAATCGACCATTAAAGAAATCAGACACGCATGATAAAACGCCCATCTCTTGGCTCATTAATTTTAATCTGTCTTTTAGGATTACTCTCCGACACTGTTCAAACGGATCTATCTGCGATAGATAGCATTAATCCATTCACTACATGGTCAAATTTTGGAGATTGCAGCGTAAGCTGTGGAAAAGGAACCAAGAAAAGGGTCATCAAATGTCAACCGAAAGGTAATGAACGAAATCAAAACTGTCCACCAGGAACAGAGTCATACACTGAAAGAGTGCCGTGCACCAATCCAAGTTGCCCAGGTAATATTATCTTATTTTTATAACAGTTAGTCTTCAAAATAAACAGGCTTGCCATGCAGTACGGGAAGAATTCACTGTGAATGGAAGATTTGGTTCTCGACTCTAGTACTCACAGAAAAAAGCTGCCATGTGATATTTAGCAATTATTGAATGAGGCTGAGTAGGATATGAAGAATTCTGCTGATCAAGGAGAGTGTTATCCACAGAGGCCGAAGGCCGAGGTGGATAACACCCTCCGAGATCTGCAGAATTCTTCATATCCTACGAAAGCCGAATTTAGTAATTGCTTTATTATTCATTCAAAATATTCCCCGGTTCTTAAAGGAGTTTCGCCATCTCGCTCTTTGTTTTTCTGCTCACCAAAAATAACACAATCTCGTCCCCAGGTTTCCTCGGTCAACGGTTCAATGATCTGGAGCGGGCTGCACTTTTGAAGTCATTTTGACGTCATCGGTTCAATAATTTTCTGCGAGCTGCACTTTTGACGTCATTGATTCAATATGACGAAGATTCTTTCCAAATTTGGTGAACAGCAGCTGGTTATGGTGAATTATGCGTGTGGTTTTAACCAATCAGAAACGGGGAAATATTTTGAATGAATAATAATAATTCTTTTCTTCTATGTGCTTAATTTGATGCCCAAGCCTTGCAATACACCGCAAAACAAGTCATGATAATATTATGTGCTTTTTTTGTACGCATGTAGAATGTTTTTCCCCAATGGGAATGTCAAATGGCACAATCTTGGACCACGAGATTTCCGGCTCATCCACAATTGACAAAGCACATCCAGCGTTCTACGCACGTGTTATAACTGCTCGGAACGAACGTGTTTCCACGCGAGGAAGTTGGTGTGCAAAGCTGGCAGATAAGGAGCAGTTCCTTGAGATTGACCTCAAAAAGCCCAGAAAAGTCACAGGTCAGTTACTGAGCATTGCTTAGTCGTTATTTCACACATTACTTCAAAGCTCGAGGACATTTACTCATGTATCTTGTTGTGTTTTGGGGTCTCTGTATAATAATGACCATGATTTCTTTCTTTGATTTTTGAAACACTTACCAAAAGAAACAGGGAGAAATAAAGCGTCAATGAAGAGAAATCTGATTGCAGGGGAAATGTGTACAAGTATTGATCAATTCAAGAATGCCACAAATTTGATTTTTAAAGGAGCCCAATGCTATCTGCACTATTTTTTAAGAACTTTAAGATGCCTAGCTGTTAGGATGATAACTTCGTTTTATGCCAAACGCTGCCGAGCTCACCTGGTCGGCTGTTCACCACACAAGCAGTGAAATGTAATTGTCTTATTTTATTATTTAGGTATAGGAACACAAGGACAAGTAACAGACGACCGCTGGGTAATGAGTTATGGAATAACATACAGCGCCAACGGACTCAAGTGGACAAACTACACCGAAGATAACAGGCAAAAGGTAACATAGGGAATAATTTCGTGCCCTGATATATATCCAGGGAAATTCAATACAGGGAATTGACTTAGTTATTTACATCCTTGTTACACCCATTTCAGACCACGTGATAATTCATTTAGGAGGTTACAGTTGTGGAATTTGTGTCTTTTGTGTGTGTTTAGCAACACGTTTAGCCAAATCTGTCTATTTTGGGAATGGGCCGCACCAGCTCATAAACTGATATGAACTGAGGCAGTGATTAACCTAATGGCTCGACTAAGTGGTCTGTGTTTTCAGGCTAACTGGGGGTTATTGTGTTGTGCTCCTTGTCAAGCATCTTTATTCTCGCTGTACAGTATCCACCCGGACGCATATAAGCAACGACGAATGTTACCAAACACAGGTAGCACTCTGTTACTCTCCCAACCAGTGAGAGTATTACTTCTTCTTAACGGAGCACTGTCACAGGAGTTTTGCTGTTTTCAGCTTCATTCGTGGCTAAAGTCTTTACCTGATACCTTTACACGTTCCCAAAATGCTCAAATGGACTAGAAGAGACATATCAAACGAATGGTAGCTCAGAGAGCAAACCATAATGAATTTCTGGCAATATTTTCATGGAATGGCTCTAGAATTTGAAAAAACTAGCTAGTTTTTTCAAATTTCAATCCATTTCCATCCTTGCCATGCTAAGTGATAGGCGGCAATAAATAGTTTAGGTGTAGTGATTAAGTCCTAGATAACAAAACCGCATCATTAATTTTTTGGGTTTCCCTTGATGCAGGAACATATTTCGGCATTGTAAAATGACGCTAAAATACCGTGACAGTGCCCCTTTAAACGCCAATAGGCCTATTGGCGTTTAACACCGTCAATTTTAAAATCCTCAAGATAACACTCAGGGTCGGTCAGGGTTTTTGGGTATACGGTATACAGGGGCTTTTTAAGGTGGCTCAAAACAATTTCCAGCACTTTCCAAGACGTAGATTTTGATACGTCATAATTACCACTCTATTTTCGAAAATTTAAGGTGGCTCTGAACCCCATATACAGAATTTTTTTAAACTTTGCCAAAAGTTGCATCTTATCCCGCTTATCAAAATTCTATAATATGAAAAAATTTCACCGTGCCGTTTTTGAAATATAAGCGCTTAAAGCTGAAATTAAGGGTGTTTTTAGCAGGCCATAGTGTTGCTATGGCAACTTATTGCGTCACGTAAATAATAGCAACGTGTTCACCAGTGATTGGGCAGTTTTTTCATATCATGATTGTAGCATCAATTGATAAAGAGTGGTTATAATGACCCATCAAAATCTACGTCCTGGAAAGTGCTTGAAACTGTTTTGAGCCACCTTAAATCAGGCATACGGTATATTGCAGCTTAAATACGGGTATTCGGTATATCACTTTCTTTGAATTGTTCGGCTCTAGTTTTTCTCCTTATAACCCAATACGAAATGCCCTTCATAAACAAGAGTAAAGCGACAAAAAGGTCGAAAGACCGAATAATAAACGGCAAATGTTGAAATGCCACGAACCGTAGGAGTCGTGTTTGGCCTGTCTATTTTATTTACCATCATTGCCATAATTGAATGTAGAGGAGGAACATGTACGAAAGTATTTGTAATCCTTGGGCGATGCGTGACACTTATGTTCAAAAGAAAATAAAAAGTACTGATGGCATAGAAATATGCAAAAGTGTCAAATTGTGAAAAATCACAAACGTTTCGGGCATAGCCCTTCTTCAGTGTGAAAACCGTTAAGTTCGCGAGACTGTTCATTTGAAAATAACGGAACAAAGAGCGCGGGGAAAACTAGACGCGCGCGCTGTTTATATGAAATGGAAAACATTATTTAGGCCATCTGGTTGCATAGTGCCGAGCCTAAAAATGATTTCCATTTCTAACTGCTTCCGTCTGAAACTGGAACCGGAACACCTCCTTAGGCCTCTTACAGCAATGTCTGATAGACTATGACCGGGAGAGTTAAAGTGCTCTGCGACCGGGAAACCACCAGTGTTTTTTTGGATACTCCGAAGATGTTCGCCGAATCGTTCGTGTAGAGTACGACCGGTCTCTCCAATATATAGCTGGGGGCATCGACGGCACGAGATGCAGTATACGACGTTCTCTGATTTGCAGGTAAAGTGTTCCCGGATGGTGGTTGCGCTCTTGGGTCCACATACATGGACGTTGGACGATGTGTATAGGCAAGTGCGGCAGCGGGGATGTCGACATGCGAAAGTTCCTGGTTCCTCTGTCTGGGACCTGTCGGAGGTGTGTACTAGGACATCTCGCAGGCTGAGATCGCGACGATGTGCAACTACAGGTGGAGCTGGGAAGATTGTTGCAGTCACAGGGTCTGTCGTAAGGATGTTGAAGTTGTTGAGCAAAATGTGTTTAACGCGCGAAGTCAAGGGGTGGTATGTCAGTACCAGAGGAATCCTTCCTTCGTTTTCACGCACACGTTTCTCGAGCGCCTCTTGGCGGGTGACGGAGGACACCCTTTCTCGAGCAATCTGCAGTAAATCTGAGGGATAGCCACGGCTTTCGAAAAAGGTGGTCATCTCCTGGCATCTCTGCATCTCTCCTGGCATCTATGCAAAAAAGGTAGCCTAAATAATGTTTTCCATTTCATATAAACAGCGCGCGCGTCTACTTTTCCCCGCGCTCTTTGTTCCGTTATTTTCAAATGAACAGTCTCGCGAACTTAACGGTTTTCACACTGAAGAAGGGCTATGCCCGAAACGTTTGTGATTTTTCACAATTTGACACTTTTGCATATTTCTATGCCATCAGTACTTTTTATTTTCTTTTGCCATAATTGTTTTGACAGAGCCCCATTCTAGATCGTGCGAGACATACCAGCACTCAACCAACTTCAAGGAGCATAAAGCGGCAAAAGTTACGCACTCAACATATAGCGTCAATTCCATTTTAAGAACGGGTTTGCAAAACGAACATGTGCGTTTATATCAAGTCAGCTCCATAGACTCTCCATACTGTAGATCAGCCATCGAGTGCATCAGAAATCTAGAAAAATGCTGTCAAAGAAACACAAAGTAACGAGGTCGAGCTTCAAAAAAGTAAGGATCGAAAAGTACATTACGCCATTGGCTAGCTGTTATAGCCAATAAAAGCCGGGATTTTCGATCCGCAACAAGGGTTATAAACACACCACGAGAAGACTATGCCAAGCCGCAGAATGTCGTATGTACGAGTTGCGCTAGCAACTTCAGACGTACAGAGTAGTTTAGAAATACCAGAAATTGATGAGGT
>JAHPZR010034254.1:0-15519 GCA_019787425.1 Platygyra sinensis
GAGTTTCCTCGGCAATACAGGAGTTGTTTACCCATCCAAGGCAAGATATCGAGATTCACCTTGTGTTAAGTGCGGATTGCACTGAAGGTAGCATGCTTTTGCAAGCCCACATTTATTGGCTTGACATCTGGTGCGGGTCGCACCACATATCTCACAAGTATCTGACTCCTATCTCAGGAGTATCTCATAAGCTCTCACAAGCTCTGACAAGCTCTCACAAGCCAGTATTTATTGGCTTGAAGTATCGGTGTGGGTTACACCTCAAACTGAAAGAGTTATTGTACTCCCCAAAATACTCACAATAATACTGTTGTCTGTTATTGGCCACCAACATGGGAACAACAATCGAACAATACCGGTCAAGGATTGGCTGTCACAATAATTTTGTCAAAGCCAAGGATGCTTTTTCACGTGTTCAAGGGCAATTTTGAAGTATGATGCTTATGACGTTTTACTTAAATGTGTTTTACTTGCCGACATTAAAAGATTTTGTTGGACAGTACAAGTTGTGCAATGAGGTGATGTGTTGGTTTACACAAATGATGTGCTACAATGTTTACATCCCATTGCTTATATGGCGAGGAAAATCCAGGTCCTGCAATATTTGATATAATTGATTCGACAACCACTGTGTCTGCTGACTCTAGTCAAGGAAATGAAGCACTCTTTGCTAAGAATGCTGGTAAGCAATGTGTATTCGACTTTGAATAATATTTTGGTCATTGGAAATAATCTATACAGTACTATAAGATGTATAAATGACTATTTGCTGTTAACTGATGTTCCAAACTTGGTTTAAATATTTGATAAAGTGTATTCATTACCCGGGGAGGGGTACTTGACCCATGTTTGGGTATAGGGGTGCCACTGAGGGTTTGAAATCCTGACCCTGTTTAGGAAAAAACATACGCTAAAAACCCTACCCTGTGTAGGACAACAGCCTCTATTCAAGACCCTGTTTAGGACAAGTGACAAAATGCACACACACTGGATTTACAGGAATTTACACTGTTTAAGAAGTCATTCAAATCAGAGAAATCGTGCGTGATGTGTCTAAACCCAGTTTTCAAATGTCATCATTGCGTCTATAGAAAGGTGATTTTTTCAAATAGCAAATCGAAGAGGAATGATTTCTTCAATAACTGTATAATGAATAAGTTAATTTTATTTTGATTAAGGCGCTAATAGAACTTTTACAGAAAAAAATATTCCTAAATAATATATATACAAGTGGGATCCCTCATGCTTATGCGACACAGTGACATCTTTCTTTCATAACTTTATCCAACACAGAAAAACTAGATCTACCGGTAAAATCTGTTCTGTAAATGCGCGGGTGTTATAATTAAAATTTGCATAATGCACGTGTTAGTTGGTCCACTTTTAGCTCTGAAGCTTTTGAGCTTTTTATTTCCTATCAGCATCTATTATAATCCCAACTACAATGGAACAGCTTCGAGAATACCTACACTACCGCTTGGGCAAATACCAGATCAAAACTATATCGGAAATGAAGGTTTTTTATATCCTAATTTTGAGCACTTCTTTTCAACAATATGGCGGAATCCTACAAAGATCACTCTCATGGCCAAGGTCAAGCGGTCCGCTGCCCCAACCACCTTGTACAGCAATTCAGTATTGGTCTTTCATCCAGTTATTAAACTGGTACATGACATTGAAGTGAATCCAGGTCCTAATAAGCCTTCTAAAGAGAGTCCGTCAAGTAGCAAAAACAACAACAATATTAAAATTGCGCATCTTAATGTACGCTCGCTCAAGAATAGAGGGTACTTTGTTCAGGTTAAGGACACCGTTACATCACATAACTTCAACGTTTTAACAATCTCTGAAACATGGCTAGACCACACTGTACCTAATCTGGAGATCGAAATACCTGGGTACAATATTTATAGAATCGATTGCCAAAACAAGAGAGGCGGAGGAGTATGCGTTTATGTGCGACAAATTTTCAAGACCGAGGTACTCAACGAAATTTCAGGAATATCGGACAATGGATTCCACCAACTTTGGGTAAAGATACAGGTACGAAACTTAAAGTCATTTCTTGTCTGCAGGACCTACCGACCTCCTGGAACGCCAACTACCTAGCTCGACACTGACCTCGGTGCAAGCCTAATCTCTGCATCTCTTCTGAACAAATCAATCTATATACTTGGGGACATGAACTGTAATTTGTTACAGCCTGATCTAGTTGATTCCCAAGCTTTTGTAAACTTCTGTCGTACATACAATTTAAACCAGATGGTTACCCAGCTGACACGTATGACGGATTCCACCGAAACTTTACTAGATATAATTCTTGTCTCAAATGCGAAGCAAGTCACCGAAGCTAAAGTTTTACCATCATCAATAAGCGACCACAATCTTGTTTATGTTATGCTGAGGCTGAAAAAGCAGTGAATTCCATCCACGTTTAGGACTATGAGAAGTTTCAAAAATTATTCCTCGGAGAGATTTAACAATGACATCACAAGGGCACCCTGGTCAGTTCAACAAGAGATGGCTGGAAACGTAAGTTCAAACAAACTAAAGATCCATTGGCTTGGTGTAGCTACAAGAGCTATTGTCAGCAGGTGAAACAGAAAATTCACCTTGCTGAAAAGGAATTTATGGAACAACAAATCAAAGAAAATCAAAACAACACCAATACCATGTGGAAAGTCATTCGTAGTTGCATTCCTAAAAAGTCTGCTTCACAGAGTTCTTTTTCAGGGGACGTAAATACTGTGGCCAACGAATTCAATAACTTCTTTGTAAACATCGGTAAGAATACAATTCAGAAAATCAGCACCCTGGCTGAACAATTCCAGTGTGAAGCACATGATTCCTCGTTTATCCCACGGGAATATCCCGTGTCTGAACAGTTTGTTTTCGATGCTAATGTGAACATCAACCAAGTACAAAAGATTATCAAATCTATGGCAACAAATAAGTCCGCTGGAATTGATAAAATCCCAATTCGTGTCATTAAGGACTGTCTACCTGCCATTCTACCTTCAATCATATCGATTACTAATGCCACCTTTCTTTCCGCTCAATTCCCCAATGTTTGGAAAATTGCGGAAGTGACACCTATTTTGAAGGATGGCGACTGTGACATTCCTACCAATTACAGGCCTATTTCACTGTTACCTGTGCTCTCAAAGATTTGTGAGAGAGTTGCCCACGATCAGCTAACGTCCTTTTTAATAGCAAACCAACGCCTGTCACCCAAGCAGTGTGGTAATAAGAAGTGGAATTCTACTGAAACATCTATCTTACAAACAACCGATGCAATCCTTGAAGCCATTGATAAGAAACAGCTAACTGCCACTGTGCTGCTCGACATGAGCAAAGCTTTTGATAGTGTTAACCACGGAATCCTTCTGTCCAAGCTTCAGGACATTGGATTGTTACCTACCGCTATCAAATGGTTTTGCAGCTACCTTCAGTCGTGCTACCAAGTTGTCAAAATTCATAATGACTTGTGGAGTGCCACAAGGAAGCATTTTGGGACCACTGCTCTTTAGTATCTACACTAACGATCTTCCGAACATTCCACACCCTAGTTCCCCCCAGTGCTATGTTGACGATACTAAACTGATACTAAATTTTAACCTACAGAACCAGGCAAATGCGATTGCCAAATTGAATGGAGACTTATGCAGAATTAGTAACTGGACTTTTAGAAATCAACTCCTTATAAACCCTAGTAAAGCTGTTTTAATTATCTTTGGCAGCAGAGCGATGGTCAGCAAAGTAGAAGACTTTCGTCTAACTTTGTTAGGAAAAGAAATTACACCGGCTACCATTGCTAAGGACCTGGGAGTCATTCTGGATCCCTGCTTGACATGTAACGATCACATAGCTTCAACAGTGTCCGGTTGCATGGTACGCCTAGGCCAGATTAATCGAGTTAAACATGCTTTTGACTCAACCACCTTAACTATTATAATTAATGCCTTAGTTTTTAGCAAGCTATGTTATTGTTGTAATGTTTGGAACAACACTTCTGAGTACAACTTAAGTAGGATCCAAGCTGTACAAAACTTCGCGGCTCGTATCGTTGGTAACTCAAGGAAATACGACCATATTTCCCCTATCCTTAAAGATCTAAAGTGGCTACCTGTAAGACAGCAGTTGTATTATTGCCACGCAATAATGGCCTTCAAATGTATGTCAGGGTGCGCACCAGCCTCTTTATTTTCTAAATATATTCAAAGAGCTACGATCACCAAGCGTACAACGAGGAACTCCCAGATGCTAAACATTCCTTTGTATAAAACAGCCAAATGGCAAAGAACTTTCTACTTCAGGATAGTCGAACTCTGGAATTCACTGGATTCTTCTCTTAAGTTGAAACCAACACTACAGCACTTCAAACGTTGCCTGAAGAGAAGCCTTGTCTCAAACCTTTTTATGACTTAATTATTCTACTTTTGTTTTTTATTTTATTTATTATTTTTAATTAATAATTGATCAGTTTGATTATGCCATTTTACTTACTAGTTAATTAGTGATTGATTTACTTGTATATATAGTATTAATTATCTCTTTATTCTGAAAAGCCCATTTGGGACGAATAAAGTATGTATGTATGTACTCCTAAGTGGAAATAAATCCCAATTCCACATTCGTGTCCTCTTTTGTGTGAATCAAGATGTCAGGAAACGGAGAGAAAAGGTTTTGTACAGAGCTACCGGGAAAACCCGCTGAAGTTAAAAGCTCAAATGCATTTCGCAAAGATGAGTCACCTGGAGATACAGACTATGTTCATGATGATAGCGCTAGCCCTGACAATTCAATTTCAGTATTAACTCAATCTCTTTGTAACTGACGACTTGTACCTTCTCTAAAGAGAGAAAATGCACGCCAAAACTTCACTGAATCCCCCCAAAGCAGTCTGGACAAGGACGTATCAGGTCAGTCACTCATGTTCTTTTTTCTTCCTTTCACTCTAAATATTGGCTCTCAATGTATAAATATTTATCTTACATTTTTCCCCTTCTCTTCTTAGAGTGGACCATTGCCAACGTGAAAAAGTGGGTGTTGGAAACTTTTGAGGATGAAACCATCGCACAGAAATTTGAGAGCGAAGAAGTTGATGGACCAATTCTTTTGTCAACAACAGTTCACAATAATGAGGTGATGGAGGCACTGTGTCTCACAACAATTGGCAAGAAGGGACAATTTTTGGATAAAACAGACACACTTGCTGGTAAGTTCAACTTTTTAGTCACATTTACAGTTGTACTTAGCGAACAGTATCATGGTCATGTAATTTTTTTGCGGGCCCAAAATTCCTTAAACTTCCAATATGTGTAGATCATTTTCAAAATGATATATTTCGCAACAGCAACTTTGCAGTCTGTCGCCTTTGAATGTTCTGGTGGTGATAACAAGAGTTCATGTAAACAAGTCTATTAGATTGACCATTTATAATACAAAGTAAGTCTTATGTTTTCCGTTGGAACAGGTTTAGCATCTTGAAAGCTCTCACAAATTGGCAGTGCTGGTTGGAGATCAAGTTAGTATGTTTATGAAATGAAAAGACTTTTGGCTACTGCTCAGTTCCCAATCACAAATATTTGTAACCCGTACAAAGTGTAATGTTCACTTTTCAACCACTCCCAGTTTAGTAATTTTACTACATAAGTTGTCATAAGTAGCCAATGTCATGCCTCAAAGGCCAGTAACAACCCTGTATCTATGACATGCATGCTGTAAAAGCTGTGTACTGGAAATTCAGGAAGTAAAGTCATTTCTTTAAAGCTGTAGAGCAATGGGGACTATGCATAAACATGATGTGCATTTTAGTCATTTTAACCCATGCTACTCCTATTGTTATCACAGGAAGAAGAAAATCACCAACTACATAAAACAGATTTGGCCATCAGGATCTCCAGCTTCAAAATTTTGAAATAGCCCTGAAGCAAACAAGAAATTGCTGCAGACTGTGGATAAACTTGCCAAAGATGAAGAGTTTATCATGTCAAGACTAGGACTTCGAGCTAATGCTATAACACAGATAATCCGCAAACACATGGATGAGTGACGACGGAAGGAGTCAGAAGGTCTTGAAGCTACTGGCAAACTGAATTCCTCATTGTGCAGCAGTGAAAGTGACACAGCAATTGATACTAGTAGAGAAAGCACTACAGACAGTGAGGACAACAAATTTGAGGACTACTTTAACACTGGTAAGCCATGATTGTTTATTTTAAGCACCTTTTGCACTTTTATTTTACTTCAAAATGTTCCTATCCTTATTTTTTTCCAAAGGTAAATAGTACACTTGTATTTCAAATTCATTCTTATTTGCCTGAGCTGTATCATGTGAATTTTGGGCTGAAATGCTGTCTTTAAGGCTTTGAGAAACACTTCTTGTTGAAATAATGTCTGGAACATAATTAAAAGAATTCTAGTCTGGCCAAAGAAACCTTCAATTTCACTTCAAAATAATTTTAACCCTTAAAGCCCCTGAATTAAAATGCAAATCTCAATGTGTTTTATAATAGTATTAGTCAGCTGTTCAAAGGTGAAAGCAGTTTCCCATTTGTGATCATTTCCTGAATTCTCATAACCTTGTTAATTATTATTTATTGATGTTGTGAGGAGAAATCTGGTGTTGGTCAATCTTGCGGGTTAACCTGAAAATGTTCTAAGCCATTTGCAGTGTATTCAAATCTGGAATTTTGTTGGTCTTATTGAGTCTGAGGTAAATAAATACAAGATTTTGGGAAAACTGCAGAGCCAGACTTTGCTTTTGGACAGTGTTTATCCATTGTTTAGTTTCAGCTTGTAAACATGGTATATGAATGCAGGATTGCTCTGCCTTACAGGCCAAGTCAAGGATACACTTGTTTAATGTCCACACTTTGAACTGGCTCCTTTTTTTGTTTCAGATCTCACTTTGGCATCTGCAGAAGCCATCATTTTGGTTTGGCTGGGAAAGGTGAGTGTCTTCGATGTTCACTTGATGAAAGACCTCAGACCTCTTGCCAGGAGTCTTGATCTGAAACTACTCCGAAACAAAGATAAAACTACTCATATAAGAGCCATTGCTAGTGTTCTTCTGCACTAACCTTATCAAAGAATGAAATACAGCAAAACAGCAGTTCATGGAGAATATAGGATTATGGCCTGAACTAAAGAGCAATAGATCGGGCAACTTTCAAGCGATCACTAACAGTGTGCTTAATGTATCTGTTCTTTAAATTGGCACATTTCCAGCCGGCATGCATGTCCAGCAGATCAGCGGATACACTCCTACACGCAGGATTTGATGCGGCGCCCGACTTGATACTGTGCGTGCCGTACCTCGCAATGTCATATACAAATGGTGTAACGTATTTCCTAAATTCCTCTCTTAGTGTCGTGTAAGAAACGCCTTTAGAAACATGAAAATACTTCTTAGACTTGGATTTAACAATTCGTCTAACGAGGGTTGAAGATGACTCACTAGATAAAGGAAGAAGCTTGATTAACCTCTCAGTAATAGAAACTGGGCAAGTAGCCTTATGAGACCTTGCCAGGAGGGATGTGTGCCCCTCCCTGTACTGATCATTCTTGCGTTTTGGAATGAAAACTGACACGTATTCACTGCAAATAGAGTCAGTTCTTTACGGCATTAAATGGGGTCATAGTCTGGCCGGGATTGTAGATTGCCCTACTAGTCACCCCCTTGTTAAGTCATCATTAGAGGGAGCTAGAAGGAAGCTTGCACGTCCTGTTCAGCCCAAAGAGCTTTTATCCGTTGACAAAGTTTGTAGGATCGCTGATCATTATATTTCTAGTAGTTCTCTGGCTGTTATTCGTTTTGTTTTCATTCTCTTGGTTGGCTTTGCTGGGTTTTTCCGTATGGACGAACTTCGTAATTTGTCTGTTAAGGATGTCTCTATTTGCAGTGAATACGTGTCAGTTTTCATTCCAAAACGCAAGAATGATCAGTACAGGGAGGGGCACACATCCCTCCTGGCAAGGTCTCATAAGGCTACTTGCCCAGTTTCTATTACTGAGAGGTTAATCAAGCTTCTTCCTTTATCTAGTGAGTCATCTTCAACCCTCGTTAGACGAATTGTTAAATCCAAGTCTAAGAAGTATTTTCATGTTTCTAAAGGCGTTTCTTACACGACACTAAGAGAGGAATTTAGGAAATACGTTACACCATTTGTATATGACATTGCGAGGTACGGCACGCACAGTATCAAGTCGGGCGCCGCATCAAATCCTGCGTGTAGGAGTGTATCCGCTGATCTGCTGGACATGCATGCCGGCTGGAAATGTGCCAATTTAAAGAACAGATACATTAAGCACACTGTTAGTGATCGCTTGAAAGTTGCCCGATCTATTGCTCTTTAGTTCAGGCCATAATCCTATATTCTCCATGAACTGCTGTTTTGCTGTATTTCATTCTTTGATAAGGTTAGTGCAGAAGAACACTAGCAATGGCTCTTATATGAGTAGTTTTATCTTTGTTTCGGAGTAGTTTCAGATCAAGACTCCTGGCAAGAGGTCTGAGGTCTTTCATCAAGTGAACATCGAAGACACTCACCTTTCCCAGCCAAACCAAAATGATGGCTTCTGCAGATGCCAAAGTGAGATCTGAAACAAAAAAAGGAGCCAGTTCAAAGTGTGGACATTAAACAAGTGTATCCTTGACTTGGCCTGTAAGGCAGAGCAATCCTGCATTCATATACCATGTTTACAAGCTGAAACTAAACAATGGATAAACACTGTCCAAAAGCAAAGTCTGGCTCTGCAGTTTTCCCAAAATCTTGTATTTATTTACCTCAGACTCAATAAGACCAACAAAATTCCAGATTTGAATACACTGCAAATGGCTTAGAACATTTTCAGGTTAACCCGCAAGATTGACCAACACCAGATTTCTCCTCACAACATCAATAAATAATAATTAACAAGGTTATGAGAATTCAGGAAATGATCACAAATGGGAAACTGCTTTCACCTTTGAACAGCTGACTAATACTATTATAAAACACATTGAGATTTGCATTTTAATTCAGGGGCTTTAAGGGTTAAAATTATTTTGAAGTGAAATTGAAGGTTTCTTTGGCCAGACTAGAATTCTTTTAATTATGTTCCAGACATTATTTCAACAAGAAGTGTTTCTCAAAGCCTTAAAGACAGCATTTCAGCCCAAAATTCACATGATACAGCTCAGGCAAATAAGAATGAATTTGAAATACAAGTGTACTATTTACCTTTGGAAAAAAATAAGGATAGGAACATTTTGAAGTAAAATAAAAGTGCAAAAGGTGCTTAAAATAAACAATCATGGCTTACCAGTGTTAAAGTAGTCCTCAAATTTGTTGTCCTCACTGTCTGTAGTGCTTTCTCTACTAGTATCAATTGCTGTGTCACTTTCACTGCTGCACAATGAGGAATTCAGTTTGCCAGTAGCTTCAAGACCTTCTGACTCCTTCCGTCGTCACTCATCCATGTGTTTGCGGATTATCTGTGTTATAGCATTAGCTCGAAGTCCTAGTCTTGACATGATAAACTCTTCATCTTTGGCAAGTTTATCCACAGTCTGCAGCAATTTCTTGTTTGCTTCAGGGCTATTTCAAAATTTTGAAGCTGGAGATCCTGATGGCCAAATCTGTTTTATGTAGTTGGTGATTTTCTTCTTCCTGTGATAACAATAGGAGTAGCATGGGTTAAAATGACTAAAATGCACATCATGTTTATGCATAGTCCCCATTGCTCTACAGCTTTAAAGAAATGACTTTACTTCCTGAATTTCCAGTACACAGCTTTTACAGCATGCATGTCATAGATACAGGGTTGTTACTGGCCTTTGAGGCATGACATTGGCTACTTATGACAACTTATGTAGTAAAATTACTAAACTGGGAGTGGTTGAAAAGTGAACATTACACTTTGTACGGGTTACAAATATTTGTGATTGGGAACTGAGCAGTAGCCAAAAGTCTTTTCATTTCATAAACATACTAACTTGATCTCCAACCAGCACTGCCAATTTGTGAGAGCTTTCAAGATGCTAAACCTGTTCCAACGGAAAACATAAGACTTACTTTGTATTATAAATGGTCAATCTAATAGACTTGTTTACATGAACTCTTGTTATCACCACCAGAACATTCAAAGGCGACAGACTGCAAAGTTGCTGTTGCGAAATATATCATTTTGAAAATGATCTACACATATTGGAAGTTTAAGGAATTTTGGGCCCGCAAAAAAATTACATGACCATGATACTGTTCGCTAAGTACAACTGTAAATGTGACTAAAAAGTTGAACTTACCAGCAAGTGTGTCTGTTTTATCCAAAAATTGTCCCTTCTTGCCAATTGTTGTGAGACACAGTGCCTCCATCACCTCATTATTGTGAACTGTTGTTGACAAAAGAATTGGTCCATCAACTTCTTCGCTCTCAAATTTCTGTGCGATGGTTTCATCCTCAAAAGTTTCCAACACCCACTTTTTCACGTTGGCAATGGTCCACTCTAAGAAGAGAAGGGGAAAAATGTAAGATAAATATTTATACATTGAGAGCCAATATTTAGAGTGAAAGGAAGAAAAAAGAACATGAGTGACTGACCTGATACGTCCTTGTCCAGACTGCTTTGGGGGGATTCAGTGAAGTTTTGGCGTGCATTTTCTCTCTTTAGAGAAGGTACAAGTCGTCAGTTACAAAGAGATTGAGTTAATACTGAAATTGAATTGTCAGGGCTAGCGCTATCATCATGAACATAGTCTGTATCTCCAGGTGACTCATCTTTGCGAAATGCATTTGAGCTTTTAACTTCAGCGGGTTTTCCCGGTAGCTCTGTACAAAACCTTTTCTCTCCGTTTCCTGACATCTTGATTCACACAAAAGAGGACACGAATGTGGAATTGGGATTTATTTCCACTTAGGAGTACATACATACATACTTTATTCGTCCCAAATGGGCTTTTCAGAATAAAGAGATAATTAATACTATATATACAAGTAAATCAATCACTAATTAACTAGTAAGTAAAATGGCATAATCAAACTGATCAATTATTAATTAAAAATAATAAATAAAATAAAAAACAAAAGTAGAATAATTAAGTCATAAAAAGGTTTGAGACAAGGCTTCTCTTCAGGCAACGTTTGAAGTGCTGTAGTGTTGGTTTCAACTTAAGAGAAGAATCCAGTGAATTCCAGAGTTCGACTATCCTGAAGTAGAAAGTTCTTTGCCATTTGGCTGTTTTATACAAAGGAATGTTTAGCATCTGGGAGTTCCTCGTTGTACGCTTGGTGATCGTAGCTCTTTGAATATATTTAGAAAATAAAGAGGCTGGTGCGCACCCTGACATACATTTGAAGGCCATTATTGCGTGGCAATAATACAACTGCTGTCTTACAGGTAGCCACTTTAGATCTTTAAGGATAGGGGAAATATGGTCGTATTTCCTTGAGTTACCAACGATACGAGCCGCGAAGTTTTGTACAGCTTGGATCCTACTTAAGTTGTACTCAGAAGTGTTGTTCCAAACATTACAACAATAACATAGCTTGCTAAAAACTAAGGCATTAATTATAATAGTTAAGGTGGTTGAGTCAAAAGCATGTTTAACTCGATTAATCTGGCCTAGGCGTACCATGCAACCGGACACTGTTGAAGCTATGTGATCGTTACATGTCAAGCAGGGATCCAGAATGACTCCCAGGTCCTTAGCAATGGTAGCCGGTGTAATTTCTTTTCCTAACAAAGTTAGACGAAAGTCTTCTACTTTGCTGACCATCGCTCTGCTGCCAAAGATAATTAAAACAGCTTTACTAGGGTTTATAAGGAGTTGATTTCTAAAAGTCCAGTTACTAATTCTGCATAAGTCTCCATTCAATTTGGCAATCGCATTTGCCTGGTTCTGTAGGTTAAAATTTAGTATCAGTTTAGTATCGTCAACATAGCACTGGGGGGAACTAGGGTGTGGAATGTTCGGAAGATCGTTAGTGTAGATACTAAAGAGCAGTGGTCCCAAAATGCTTCCTTGTGGCACTCCACAAGTCATTATGAATTTTGACAACTTGGTAGCACGACTGAAGGTAGCTGCAAAACCATTTGATAGCGGTAGGTAACAATCCAATGTCCTGAAGCTTGGACAGAAGGATTCCGTGGTTAACACTATCAAAAGCTTTGCTCATGTCGAGCAGCACAGTGGCAGTTAGCTGTTTCTTATCAATGGCTTCAAGGATTGCATCGGTTGTTTGTAAGATAGATGTTTCAGTAGAATTCCACTTCTTATTACCACACTGCTTGGGTGACAGGCGTTGGTTTGCTATTAAAAAGGACGTTAGCTGATCGTGGGCAACTCTCTCACAAATCTTTGAGAGCACAGGTAACAGTGAAATAGGCCTGTAATTGGTAGGAATGTCACAGTCGCCATCCTTCAAAATAGGTGTCACTTCCGCAATTTTCCAAACATTGGGGAATTGAGCGGAAAGAAAGGTGGCATTAGTAATCGATATGATTGAAGGTAGAATGGCAGGTAGACAGTCCTTAATGACACGAATTGGGATTTTATCAATTCCAGCGGACTTATTTGTTGCCATAGATTTGATAATCTTTTGTACTTGGTTGATGTTCACATTAGCATCGAAAACAAACTGTTCAGACACGGGATATTCCCGTGGGATAAACGAGGAATCATGTGCTTCACACTGGAATTGTTCAGCCAGGGTGCTGATTTTCTGAATTGTATTCTTACCGATGTTTACAAAGAAGTTATTGAATTCGTTGGCCACAGTATTTACGTCCCCTGAAAAAGAACTCTGTGAAGCAGACTTTTTAGGAATGCAACTACGAATGACTTTCCACATGGTATTGGTGTTGTTTTGATTTTCTTTGATTTGTTGTTCCATAAATTCCTTTTCAGCAAGGTGAATTTTCTGTTTCACCTGCTGACAATAGCTCTTGTAGCTACACCAAGCCAATGGATCTTTAGTTTGTTTGAACTTACGTTTCCAGCCATCTCTTGTTGAACTGACCAGGGTGCCCTTGTGATGTCATTGTTAAATCTCTCCGAGGAATAATTTTTGAAACTTCTCATAGTCCTAAACGTGGATGGAATTCACTGCTTTTTCAGCCTCAGCATAACATAAACAAGATTGTGGTCGCTTATTGATGATGGTAAAACTTTAGCTTCGGTGACTTGCTTCGCATTTGAGACAAGAATTATATCTAGTAAAGTTTCGGTGGAATCCGTCATACGTGTCAGCTGGGTAACCATCTGGTTTAAATTGTATGTACGACAGAAGTTTACAAAAGCTTGGGAATCAACTAGATCAGGCTGTAACAAATTACAGTTCATGTCCCCAAGTATATAGATTGATTTGTTCAGAAGAGATGCAGAGATTAGGCTTGCACCGAGGTCAGTGTCGAGCTAGGTAGTTGGCGTTCCAGGAGGTCGGTAGGTCCTGCAGACAAGAAATGACTTTAAGTTTCGTACCTGTATCTTTACCCAAAGTTGGTGGAATCCATTGTCCGATATTCCTGAAATTTCGTTGAGTACCTCGGTCTTGAAAATTTGTCGCACATAAACGCATACTCCTCCGCCTCTCTTGTTTTGGCAATCGATTCTATAAATATTGTACCCAGGTATTTCGATCTCCAGATTAGGTACAGTGTGGTCTAGCCATGTTTCAGAGATTGTTAAAACGTTGAAGTTATGTGATGTAACGGTGTCCTTAACCTGAACAAAGTACCCTCTATTCTTGAGCGAGCGTACATTAAGATGCGCAATTTTAATATTGTTGTTGTTTTTGCTACTTGACGGACTCTCTTTAGAAGGCTTATTAGGACCTGGATTCACTTCAATGTCATGTACCAGTTTAATAACTGGATGAAAGACCAATACTGAATTGCTGTACAAGGTGGTTGGGGCAGCGGACCGCTTGACCTTGGCCATGAGAGTGATCTTTGTAGGATTCCGCCATATTGTTGAAAAGAAGTGCTCAAAATTAGGATATAAAAAACCTTCATTTCCGATATAGTTTTGATCTGGTATTTGCCCAAGCGGTAGTGTAGGTATTCTCGAAGCTGTTCCATTGTAGTTGGGATTATAATAGATGCTGATAGGAAATAAAAAGCTCAAAAGCTTCAGAGCTAAAAGTGGACCAACTAACACGTGCATTATGCAAATTTTAATTATAACACCCGCGCATTTACAGAACAGATTTTACCGGTAGATCTAGTTTTTCTGTGTTGGATAAAGTTATGAAAGAAAGATGTCACTGTGTCGCATAAGCATGAGGGATCCCACTTGTATATATATTATTTAGGAATATTTTTTTCTGTAAAAGTTCTATTAGCGCCTTAATCAAAATAAAATTAACTTATTCATTATACAGTTATTGAAGAAATCATTCCTCTTCGATTTGCTATTTGAAAAAATCACCTTTCTATAGACGCAATGATGACATTTGAAAACTGGGTTTAGACACATCACGCACGATTTCTCTGATTTGAATGACTTCTTAAACAGTGTAAATTCCTGTAAATCCAGTGTGTGTGCATTTTGTCACTTGTCCTAAACAGGGTCTTGAATAGAGGCTGTTGTCCTACACAGGGTAGGGTTTTTAGCGTATGTTTTTTCCTAAACAGGGTCAGGATTTCAAACCCTCAGTGGCACCCCTATACCCAAACATGGGTCAAGTACCCCTCCCCGGGTAATGAATACACTTTATCAAATATTTAAACCAAGTTTGGAACATCAGTTAACAGCAAATAGTCATTTATACATCTTATAGTACTGTATAGATTATTTCCAATGACCAAAATATTATTCAAAGTCGAATACACATTGCTTACCAGCATTCTTAGCAAAGAGTGCTTCATTTCCTTGACTAGAGTCAGCAGACACAGTGGTTGTCGAATCAATTATATCAAATATTGCAGGACCTGGATTTTCCTCGCCATATAAGCAATGGGATGTAAACATTGTAGCACATCATTTGTGTAAACCAACACATCACCTCATTGCACAACTTGTACTGTCCAACAAAATCTTTTAATGTCGGCAAGTAAAACACATTTAAGTAAAACGTCATAAGCATCATACTTCAAAATTGCCCTTGAACACGTGAAAAAGCATCCTTGGCTTTGACAAAATTATTGTGACAGCCAATCCTTGACCGGTATTGTTCGATTGTTGTTCCCATGTTGGTGGCCAATAACAGACAACACTATTATTGTGAGTATTTTGGGGAGTACAATAACTCTTTCAGTTTGAGGTGTAACCCACACCGATACTTCAAGCCAATAAATACTGGCTTGTGAGAGCTTGTCAGAGCTTGTGAGAGCTTATGAGATACTCCTGAGATAGGAGTCAGATACTTGTGAGATATGTGGTGCGACCCGCACCAGATGTCAAGCCAATAAATGTGGGCTTGCAAAAGCATGCTACCTTCAGTGCAATCCGCACTTAACACAAGGTGAATCTCGATATCTTGCCTTGGATGGGTAAACAACTCCTGTATTGCCGAGGAAACTCCACTCAGCAA
>JAHPZR010034255.1:0-31268 GCA_019787425.1 Platygyra sinensis
ATTAAGTTTGATTTTCCCTTTCAGCTTGATGTGTCAGGCATAATTTTTTATCGACAAAGGTGAGAATATTGTCTGCACCCAAAATCGACATGTGGAATTTAGCGGAATGATTGGAGGCTGGTTAGCAACTGTAAGTCGTGATGTACAATGCTGACGCTAAATAGAAATACAGAGTTGAGACCTCGTAGACCTTAAATGTTTTTATATTTCTTCTCTCCTTTCCAACCAGGTCGAGAGAAGAGATGACAAAGAAAAATGCCTTTGAACTAAGCTTCAAATTCATGGGGAATAGAAAAAAGAAAGAAAAATGCGGAGGGAATGATAGTGGTGATAGGTTGAAACGGAAGGAGTTAAGGAAGAAAATGTATGGGGGGATGGAAAAGTATTGAATTGTAAGTAAAGAGAATTCTGATTGTTATGGAAATTAGAATAAGAGAAGGTATATTTGAATGTGATTGAAGGAGGCAGCAAGTAAGAGATTAGTAGTTAAAGTAGAAGTGATAGAAGTTATAAAAAAAAGATGGATAAAGTGTATATAAACAAAATATTGACAATATGAATAAAAAAAATTGGTGAAATGTAAAATGGTGTCTTACCTTGACTCTTAACGCCCCCCCCCCCCCCCCCCCCTGAACATGTATTACACCCTCCCCCTCATCTGTATCCCCCCCCACCCCACCCCCCCCCCCCCCCAACCTTCCCCCGCCCACGTTTTCAAACAAATTTTCCGTTCCCTATGAGCAGCGGTATACGAAAAAATTCGCGCCAGATTCACACCTGAAGCCATCCCCCTTTTGTTCCCCCCCCAATTCATTTGCAGTAGTATATCATATGGTCAGCACTGCATATGAAAGCATCGAACAAAAAGCATGCTACCTAAAGATTTTCTCATGAGTGAATCAGAAGCTAGATCTGTTCATCGAACAGGGAAATATTCTTCCTTACATTACAGTGTAGTAACATGTACTATTAGCTAGATCATTATAGAGATCCCTTGACAAATCATTATTTTTCTAAAGATGTGTGTGAGCCTGCTTTCTCATTAAAGTTTATGGCTTATGCGCCCAGTTTTAATTAGATCGACTGTCACCCAATCAACTTTCCGCACTGAATTGAACCTACCTACATAAGCACAGAAAATCGCTAGCCATAGTCACAGCCTATCTCCAAGCGACAACTAAGCAATAAATATTAAGGACAGAGTCCAAGGTGACTGTATGGATCATCAATATAGCGCCATATGACTGCGCGCCTAGAGATGCGAAAAATTCATAAATCAGTAGGCGTGCTATTAGCTTTCGATGAACAAAGCAGTAAATATTTTACGATACCTACATAACTAATGTAGAAGCCTAACAATGTAGACTGTGATCCATATGATACCCGAGAATGCATACACAGTTCGCGATATGTATATAGATATAACCCAAGTTATATAGCAGTAGGTGAAGCTGCTAAGCCCGCCAGAACTGAGCATTTTGATGATGACCTGCCAGAAAATATAATGAATAAGACGTGTGTAGAAATGCTTGCCCCCAAAATCACATAGAAATTAAACTCATTAGCATATAACTATGGCACTCATAGAACTAAACCTCACTAACGTCTACGATCACTGGAAATCTATAGCCATCAAGACGTTTACAGCTTAAAAATTTATTTTAAGTTTTAATTCCAAAAGTCTTATCCAGTGGCTATATTTGCTACATTACGCTCCACCTTGTTCATGAACATATGCCTCAATTACCACATAGTGTACAATAAGATGCATTCTTGTAAAAAGGATAAGATAAGACATCACGACGCCTTACCACAGATTTACTGTACAGCAGCATCACTATTGATCACTCACCATAGTATTACTAGCTAGCGAATAGCATCCCTTGTATCGATGATACCATGTCACTGCAATGTTCTTAATGACGATATACTAACTAGGTAGCAACAGTTATGCAGCAACACCCAATAGTTTTATATATAGTGACGTGCTACTAAGAATATTAAAGCTGTGCCCCATACAACTTGTATATTTCAGATTCTGAACAGGTTCTATTGTGATCTGAGCAAGATCACAATGCTTATTTAGTATCTTAGCTACTAATCAGCTTGTGTTACATTTATTGGGTGACACACCTTTGTACAGATCAGACAGGACCTTCACCAAGATGCGGATCTCTCGTGGGCCTTAGTAGTTCAAGAGATCCAGCGCCACTGTGATCATGATATGAACTAAACCGTCCCTGCAAAAGTGGCCTACACCTAGTGATGCAAATTATATTTAATTACTGGACATGCTACTTCATCACATCTTAATATACACTTGATGATAGACCCCACCTGCAGAACAAGGCGTACATTATATTGCCGTAATGATTCTTGCATGCCGCAGCAGATGGCCCGGAAAGGCAACCCTCATTAGAGAGCTGAACATGACTGAGGCCAAGAGCTGAACGAAGCCACGCATCGCAATTAGCGGTAGCTACGTCAGGATGACGCCGCTAAACTCCCACATGCACCCAGTAAGATCTCTATCCTCTGACGCACGCAACTCGCGCTCGCCCTCGCTTTCAGCACTCTGTATTCCTGAAATACGCCCGTAAATATAATAATTACGCCATTCGTTAACTGCCAGGCCATAATACCTGAAGATCATTAGCGTGGCATACTATGTAGATATTATCACTAACTAACACACTGTAAACGCTAAAAGCACCCGAATATCTGTCGATCATTTGCTATAAGCCTTTCTGACACATCAAGTAATGCAGAAGTATATGTAACTAATATCTAGTTATGAAACCCAGCTCTCAGCATGTTCTCGATCTTAGCAACTTCTACATAAACAATTGCCACTCTCAAAGCTACCCTGATAACATTCTTGAAAGCTCTAGCATCTTCTACATCTAGTCGCTCACGAGCACGTCCTAATACCGTAAAATGCCATGCCCTAACTTAGTATTCATTTCTGACTGTTTGTGACGCAGTCACAACAGGATGCAGAGACAAAACATATATTTTTCAAGGTCGTGGGTAAGCTTTTGATTTCAACACTATTCTCAGCACTTAAACCCTAGTAAAAAGATAGAAAATGACACATTTGACCTAATTACACATACTAGGTTAGTTTAAATAGCATATAAGAACCTACTGTTTGACTCTCATTAGTGCTAGACACTAGTATCGCCTCTGCCCAGGAAAATACCTTACTCAGTTTATACGACTTGAAGCATCTAACTATAGCAATATTTATTGAATCTAACTTTCCAATTAGTGAACCACTCGTACCTAGCTTCGTATCACATAAGAGCCCACTTTTATAACATGCAAAAATTAGGCCTTTCTTAATACGCCGGTCAATTTGACGCTATGACGGAATTCGTCAATATTCACCGCAGTGTATTATAAATGCATTCATACCAGCAAGTTGACTTTCAATTTTAGCAATTTGGAGAGAAGAAGCCTGATAAAAAAATCAGTGGCTTTCAACGGATTCGAATCCATATAGACTCCCGCCGATACGTGGTGCGCCTGCACTCACCCTAAATCTCTGAGCACTAGTGAGAGTCCACACATAATTGAGGAGCGCCGAGGTCAGTTTATTGAGTTCATATCTCCCGCTAGAGGAAATGACCAATGCTATGCTGAAGTATACATATAGAAATAATTACATTATAATTTGGAACTGCAGTGTAGATAGAAGTGCAAGTAATCGATTTAATCGACCAGGATTAAGTAATATTTTCCCATAAATTTAAAAAAGCAAAATGACAATTCAATCAACAACAACAACAACTTATTGTCACTCGCTTAACACTTGGAACCCATAGAAATTAATATAACATAGCAATAATAAATTAAAAACTCGAAGAATTAAGAGGCAATGAGATAATGGATGAAGCTATTCTGACTTATACTCTTTATCAAATGGCTTTGTTACTGTTCTAATTGCTTAAATGTAGAAATCTTACCTTACTGTTCCCCGATAGAATCCATTCAACTTCCATTTTGACACCGCAGTTCAAATTATGAATTATTTAATAATATATGCCACATGCCAAATTTCACATTGGTGCATTGTGGTCATTCATTCCGAACTCCATGTCTTTAAAAGCCTTATGTTGATGATCATCACATAGGTAAATTGATATGACTCGTCACAACAAGTCCTAGAGGTTATGCGTTACGTAATGATCACTAATGACTAATGCCCGCTTGTGAATGATCCGTTCTTTCTTGCTAGAAAGAGTTCCGGCTAAGTCGCTTGTTCTTACCTATTGAAATTGTAGTGCAGCCATATAAATTTTGCCATCGATCTACGACCTTCTAACGTCAAACTATCTTGTGTAATAAAATTATACACATCAACAACGACACAACGAAGCTTTCGATCAAAAAGTATATTGCCCTTATAACTTATACGTATCTCTAAATCTACTATGTGTTTGTAATTAGCTATACTGTCATTGGCCTACATTTTATTTTACTTTGTTCCCCCGGTAATGAAATCTGAAGTCAAGTAGTAATGGCTTAAATCTAAACACATATTCAAGCTGCACACTTTGCAATAAAATCAATTGTCTCATTCTTCTGGCATTATCACATACGCTTTGTCAATTCCTCCATCACACCAGTCACTAGAATATAGTAACTAGTAGATGCACCATTGGTCTTAAACGCAATCGAAATGGGGACACACAGAAATGAGAAAAAGATATATGACTTACAAGAACTAATCGTAGCTTTATCTACGATACTCTCGGCGCTCACTGTTTGCATTTAGCTTGATAGGTATTGGATTCTGAATCGTTACTAAATCTACTGCCGATGTCAACGTATACTATAGATAAGATATAATGAGGTCACAAGTAACATTGACTTATCTAATTGATGTACAAGACATATGCCCTAGCGTTAACAAGTATCTACATCCTTTCGGTTTGTTAAATAAGATACTAATTCGTACCATTAATTTGCACTAATACATCGGAAGGCTATATTAGCGAGAGCACCCGGCTCAGCCCCCCTCATAGCGGGCGCCTGACCCCCTTATAAGTCCAAGATATACAGCCTCGTATATTTTCGTCCATGCGATATTTCAGGCTAAACAGACGCCCTTTTTCCACGCCGCACTAATGTGTGCACGCAGGATTGCCGCGAGTTTGAAGCGTGCGATAGCGAAGGCTCATTGACTCCACCGTGCAATTGGGGGAGCTTATGGCAGCTCTGATCCGCTTCTACTTACATTCCGACCATACTCTGAGGCACAGTACAAGATGTTCGGCCACTCTGACCTGACTACCATGTTCTGCACAAACTTCGCTTTCGCGTCTGCTACTTCGCCAGAATTTTCAACGCAATAACTTACGTCATTAACATATTTCTGGAGGCCCGATTCATTGAATATTAATGACCTTAACGTAACCATGTAATAATATTGCCACATGATAGCCATTTTTGCCAATTCTTATAAGTCATTTAAAACTATCACTCTTGACTAATAATGTACCACCAGCACAAAACATTATTTTTAGTAATGCTAATTCCCAATCTGTTTTACCTCTAGTAGCTTTTTACCCTATTATCTAAATTGGTCGAACGGGATTATAGGTCTCTGCCATTCAGACATGTAGTAGTCATCCATTAAGTAATCACTGCTCAAATATGACAAGACCTACAGCAGCACTTCTTTCGCATAAAATAAAACTCAGCACGATTTTATACACTATATGTGTTTTAACGTTAGGCAACTACCTAAAATAGAATTCACATATCCAAGTTTCAAAAAAATATAAACTTAATTAACTGATGCACACATTGAAACTAGCTCTACTCTAAGATAATCTATATATGCCCCCAAGTACCATTGGACACATACAAGCTCATACTGCCACCTCAATGCTAATATATGTCAGCCAGAAGTCCTCAACATATCGTTGTCCATGGAAAACTGCTTCCGGTCTAAACCTGTAAGTCTTAATTATCATTCCTTTTAGCACAGATACATTTTAATATACAATTATGAGCCTGTCAAAATGCATAGAGTAAGCGAAATTTGTTTATCACCGCATAATGGTAAAGGACGTATGACTAAATCACCAATAGTCAACCGATGTGTTATTGAATCAATAATTTAATATTCAAAACTATTAAACGAAACATCTTATATGACTTCTCATCATCTAATCTTTTTGACGTTGAGTCGCAATGGATAGCTAATATCTATCCACTGAAAGTATATCAGCTATAAATTCTGAATACGCTGATTGCAATTATAGACAGACATCCTTCTTTCACGAGCTGATTCTCATCTAAAAATGTTATCTATTCGTCTCAAATCTCATCTCGCATTATCTACTTCAATTCTAATCCATATTTATATATCATACATATCTAAAGTAATTATAGCACTCTACTAAATCAAACCTATTCGAACAATAGATTACAATGTATGACTCATACAGCTAATACTATATTCATCATATCTTCTTCAGTAATTTTTGAACCTCAAGTCAATTTTATCAGCAATCTTTAACACTTTAATCTAACGTTACTCTTAGCTATGTCTATGGCATGCCGGTCACCACAGCACTGGTACTGATCAACGTACCTTCTACGTTCAGAACTGGTTAGCTGAATACTGCCTCCGTCAAGCTTAGGACCTATAACTGATTTCACTAGCTGCATGCACTGGATCGGCCCAACCATCAAGCAGTACTGTACTAGACTACATCACAGTGATTCGCACTCAACTAAGATGCCATAGCGCAATAGATTAGTAATGAAACAGCTCACACACACAGGAGACAATTAATTAGCTTAACGCAGTTACACTTGCTAATAATTTGTACATAGACCAAAAACTTATAGTTAACATTGTATAATGCTCCTAGAATTAATAGGGATCTATGAATTAGTTAACTAGAGAGCTGCATATACAACATACTGATATCACTACAATTGTAGAAATAACTTAGACATGCCTTTAAGCTCGCGAATGCTTAATACTGCTAGCTAGCATCTACATGTAATATAGCATACCAATATAAAGATGGCTGTGTCAATGCGTTGACCGCCTAATGCCGAAATTTTCGAGACCCAGCGTATAGTCGCGTAACCCGTGGGAAATTCTTAAGATGAGAAAACATCCTGCATTCCTCTACATCATTACGCTGCGTTGGAAACGTCATATTGGTACTTACATTAGACAAGATCTACACTGACACAGTGTTCAACCACCCAGGCCGAAGACAAGATATATTTTCGCCGACTTCGCATTTAAAAGTTCGAGAGTGATTGTATGTATTATATATAATTCTGTTCAATACACACAGACTTTTGAGCAATCTTGGAATTCACATACTAAGCTGTAACTAACTTTAAATCTCTAGAAATTTGCACACTGCAGATTCATTAGCCAGTTATGAGCGCCAATCGAGAGAGTCCATTATATGACATAAGATAATTACAATATATATCATGCTCTGAAAGGCATATCTGGCTATTATTCATGCATAATGTCGTCAAAATACATCCGATCAGATTTATAGCAGTAAATATATCTATAGTCGCAACTAGATAAGACATCAGCTTAAATAAAAAAATCATACTATCCATTGGGCTACTTTGACCTGCTACCACATGAGAGTAGATATTGTACGCCTACTTAGTTCAACTGCGCCATCTCTTATCATTTCCGTCTATACTCTATACCTCTTCCATGAACACGGCTATAGAGACAAATTGTAGCAAAGAAATAAAAACATTTTCCTAGTACTAAGAATTGTCTATCTAACATCTAGTATTATCTATATTTATAACTCTAGTCAAGCAATTAGCATACAGTCATGACTTATCGGAGTTGCACTCAATAGCTACTTCCAATCATCTGCCCTTAAAATCGTCAACAATTACGAAACTCCGATGATTAGAGCATGCCCAGACTAATCTACTCCACGCGCTATTGCCCTCTCTGGATAGAAAAATTACTGTTCCTGATTCGAGCACAACATGCTACACCAGCTGAAATAGAAAGCATAATCGTTAATCTCATATTTCTATCTACTTCAAAATAACGAGATCGTTTCTAGCTCTAGATAACGAATATTATAAATGTTTACAAAGCATTTAAATCTATCTTAAACTCGACGGAGTCTTCCAAAGTGACGTGAATATTAAACTTTGCTGCAGATATTGCGTTCCCGTTTTTTTCGCACACGGCTACGTTCATCATGGCTATATGCATTCACGTGCCACATTGTTCAATGCTAATTCTATTTCATATAACCGATCTTTTGATGATAGTCCCGATTGCATTGAAAAAACGGTATCTAATATTATACCTCACAAGTGTTTTACACCTTTACGACTCCTACAGTTTCTAACACTTTAACTTTAACTTGTAATTCTCAATTTTAAATGATCGCATCCACAGATCTAAACCTTAAAGGGCCACATAGACATAGATCAATATAATGGATTGGTTGACACATTAACAAAGCTAACTGATTCAAAGGCACCAATATATTAACTGATTACATATAATATGTCAAACATATTACTATCAAAACAGAAAGCCTTGACATTTTTTTTTTTTATAATAGAATTATCATGTTCATCCCACCCCCTTGTCCACATGCGGAATTCATGTTATTACCATTATTGTGATGATACATATTTAGCAAAAGAATCAAATGAAGCTAATTGTTAAAGGCAATTTTTCTACTACAGTTTAAATTAGCCTGATACATCAAGGGTTAGTAAGTCCTATCTTTGATACAAACTAACCAGCCTCTCCCACTAAGCTTCCGATAATCGCTCTGGAACGCTACAACACAATCGTCGTCATACTATAAATAAGTGACAATTGCTTAGTATTGCTCGAACTCGTGCAAATTTCATTTTTCACTCCTATAGTTTGTAGATATTAATTGTTACTAATTGTACTGCCGAACCCTTATAATAGCTTATTTACTATGACACTCATTAACAAAAATCTTATTATTACAATGTATCATGATATATTATTTTATAAACGCGTACATCCACTCCAAAAACTTCTATACCATGAAAGTTTAGATTACATGCTTTAATGATAACTCTCAGGCTCCGATAGCTTAACTGTAGTCGTCGTTGGTGAACACTACGCAATGTCTTTTAGACGCGAGTGATTCAAAACATCATATATCCATTTGCTATAGAGATTGTCAACGCTGATACATGAAATGCAGCAAAAGCAAGTTATGCTATGCTATGTTATTATACACTTAGCCTTATATAACAGTGCAATATTCAAACTATGATGTATTAGTCGCTCATTCAGCCATGTGTTACGTACTTGTATCCTAATATGCCCATAGTTACTCTTGCCTCTTGACAAATCTGCATTCTAATGCTGATTGGCGAATATGTAATTTTTGTAAAACATACAGCATTATGCTATATCTAATTGCATAAATTCTCACTTGCACTAAGAAAATTACTTGTCTAATATTGATTCATCTGCACTAATGAAATCATAAAACATGATAATAAAGAAAAAACGCAAGTGCCAGAAGATCTTCCCTAGTTATTTTTTCACATTCAAGAAAACTTTTTTCAAAGTTTCCACACAAAAATAATAATCATCATCATTTTACATGATATTATTGGCTTAGAAAATTTCCAATTGTCTTTCAGCCAATCATATTCCAGAACCACGAATGTGTAATTAGCACTGGTGTTACAGTGTACACAATTTGCACTGGTGTTACCCTTGAACTGCACTACTCTCAGCCTATCAGAATCAAGTACTAATTAAATGTATGTTATTAGAGATGAAATCTCTGAGATAAAAAATCCATATCATCATTAAAAAATGCCAGTGGAATCAACAGAGATTCATTTTCCATTTTCTTGTCTAAAATGAGTTCCAATTCAAATAGAGAACTTGTCTTCAAGGGAAAACACATGCAATCTCACTCAATGAAGATATGCATGCACTGAATATGAGACAGCTATTTACAGTACAGTGTACAAGCTACTTTTTGTAATGGATGTATCCGTTGAGGAATAGCTATCTTTTCTGGGTCAATAGCAAATTATCAATGGTCATAACATTATGATAGTTTATTTGAAAACTTTACAAGTACATGTACATGTATTGAACTTACTTTGTCTTAGTCCCTGGATAGCACGTTTCACCTTCCACTCAATATTGTTAATTAATCTGATAACTGAAATTCAAAAGGAATAACAATGAAACAACTTCTACATAGGGTAAATGAGCTTTCTCATGCACCCTTAGGCCATTGATCAGGAAACTTTCCTATCTACTGTACATGTATTAATTCACAAAACAGGAAAATGTAGTTTGAAGCCTTATTACATGCGCAAGTCATGGTTACTAGTTGAACAGCATACATGTATCTCAAATTCAATGTGCCCAAAGGCAAACACAGATGGACTGAGCAGGGCTGTCAATAAAAGCCATAGCCCATAACATCTACTGAAAGATGCTTGATGGGCCCTTGATGTTACAAGTAAACTAGCCTGAAGTTGATACAATTCACCCATAAGGTAAAAAGTTTACTTGTTATGGATGTAAAGATAAGGCTACAGGTGATTCAAAACCTACATGTACATGCAACCGCAGCCCTGCTGAGATTGTATGAAAATAAAAAGAGGTCCGGCAACTGAAGGTTTACCCTTTCTTGTTACAATAGGAAGTCAAGATGAGGACAAAGTTTTTTGTCAGGAAAATGGGAAACCTGTAGCATAAATTCCACACTGCTGTACAGGGATCAGACATTTGCGCGGCAGAAAAAGATGGGACAACTTCAAGTTGATACATGTACATGCAAATGCATGCACACTTGATATTGCTACATGTACATAATATCAGGTGATGTTTGCCATTTACTCCTCAAAACCTAATTTTCATTTGTTAAGTTTCATAAAGACTGGAAACAATCTTGAAATGGAAAGCAACTGTTTTTTTACTAACATACCATTTTCATTTTGACTGACAGCTGTCAAAGAATCATCTGGACTAACTGCAAGGTGATTTATGGGAGCACCTAATCTGGGAAGAAACTCTCGATGATGGGTCTTGTACTGCCACATGACTAACACACCTTCCTGTCCACCAGATAACATATTAGAACCTGCAATGAAAGTCAGAAGCAGTTTAAGAGTTGCTGTCACAGCACGATACTCTGCCTTGATATTACATTGCATGCACTGTCAGTATTTTCAATTGTTTTCCCGGCAGTCACAATGTTCAGTAGATGTGCACTGCAGAGCAACTGTTACTGCAATCAGAGCAAAATTCAGCAGTGATCTACAGTAGGTGTCAGTGAAGTGATTACAGAAATCTCTCAGATAATTATAAATTTTAAGGAAATTTTATGTTGAATGAAAACTTTACCATCTTGCGAGAACACAACATCAGAAACAGGATTTGGATGCCAGTGAAGCTCCATGGTAATGGGGTTTTCTAACTGGTCGAGACCCTGCCTGAAAAAAGAAGTTCACAGATGAAAAGATAAACACAGTTACATACAGTACATTCCAAATATTCAAGTCAGCTAAAGATTGTGTTTCTTTATGATCCAAAGTCCTAGCTGGGACCTAAAATAGCTCCTGGTACAATCATGCACACACATGTTAAGTGTACATGTACAGGTAGCTTCGATTATTCCAGATTTAGGAGCTTCAGGTACTTCTTTTAGTGTGCTTTTTCCCTTTTTTTCTCTTCATTTGCTTTTTCACATCAAGTTTGTGCATTTTGCTTTCTTAACTACTTTTTATTCCAAATTATGATCATTGTGTGTGTGGATGACAGAATTATTACTTTTTTTTGTTTAAGGCTTAGGTACACTACATGTATCTCAAGGTAGTCCTTCACATAATCCTTAGAGGCCTCACAGAGCTTCCTCATCTAATGCATCAATCAATAGTTTGTAAATTATATTATTGCCCCCGCAGGGTTTTTGGCCCCAGAGGGCCAAAAACCCGAGGAGGCACCTTAGGACTCCCCGCGTAATAGAGAGAGAAGAAGAGAGAATGTAGGTATTTCCGGTATATAGCCGCAAAAAATCTCGATTTGATCGCTTGCACGCCCGCAAGGGATCGACGTTTTTCCCGCAAACGCTCATGGGAGGCCAGCAAAGGGACACGGGCGCGAGGACTTGCGGGATCGGCGTCTATGCCACGAGCTTTGTCCTTGGTTTAGATCTCGAGTTCAAGCGTCCCTGAAAAGCGTTTGTATTTGCCGGCCTCCATTACTATTTCAGCGCGATCAAATAAGTTCGCTTCGAAATGGCCGAGATTATGACCTAAAACAAATTGAAAACGCTTTCAGAGTTCCTGAAGATGGATTTTGGGGGAAAACAGCTCAGAGAGTCCTGAAGTATACTAGATCGAAATTCGAGGCCAGTGTGGTTCATTTGCGACTAAATAGCTAAATCAGTATAGTATTTTCCGATCGTCAGAATTACCCAAGGATAACAATAAGGTGACAGGCCTGCGCAACTCCTATTCACGTGTAGTAGCCGCTTAGGAAGTTTTTGCCCCTTTTGTATGGTACGATCGGAGGATCTTTGAATATTTCGCTAAGCACTAATCCTGTGTTTTCAGGGAGACATTTCGTCAGAGTAAAGCCGTTAGAGGTCATATTTCTGTGTGGCTTCCGCTGTTATCCGCTTGTAATTTGCAGAGTTTGACACCTCTGTTTTTTTTGCCAGTTTTTTCCTCTTGATATTGCAAGATATGTTTTAGGTTCTCTCAAATGTTAGCTCTGGAGGAATAAAGTTTGAAATATTCCTTTGGCATCTCGTTTATTTGGATGGCTTATTTTCACTGAGTAATCTTACGGCAGGGATCCGAATGTAAATGTCTTGCGGCGTTTTCATTGAGGACAAAAAGCTTGACTTAATTTGCATATATGGCGACTGTAACGCGACACTTCTGTTAACATTTCACTTCTGTTGTGCTTTCGAGATACGTTTGCTCGTAGACTCTTTTCTTTTCTAAGGATGTTATTTTTCCGGCCCAGACTGAATATTCTTATTTATCTGCCTGTGTTCCCACAGCATTTCTCGTTCTCCCAAACTTCCACTCGTGTTTGTATAACTCGATAGAAACACGGTATATGTTTTCTATTTCTTAAATATTATTGTTTTCAATGAGCAGAAATAAAAGAAAGCGGGGGCAGCTTTAGTGATAACTATTACTAGTTACATGTATATACAAACCCTATAACTATTATATTATTTTACATGACTGTATAAGTGGCAAAAATAAAACAAACAAACATGTGGCATGAAGATACATGTCACAGTAATTTATTAGCTAAGCAAGTACATAATCATATTATATGTTCAGCAGGCTGATATCACAGCTACTACCATTTAGCACTCACCATAAAATAATCCTTCCTACTCCTTCACCAGCAGCCACACAAGCTTCTAAAGGATGAAAGGCAGCACACGTAAACCTTGCATGTTGGTATGTGAACCTGGAAAAAGACAAAATGAAGCAGAAAATCCATAAACAAAATGCTCAGTATTAAGAGGAGACCTTTTTATGATGAGTTAGGTGACCAAATACAGTACATGTACCATACTTTTTAAACCTACACTGTAGTTGGTATTGCTTCACAAAAAGTTCTTTCAAAGTTGCTTGCCATTCTTCAAAAACAAATTTAATGTAATTACTGCTTGCCTTCAGCTCAGTTTTTCAAACTACACTGTAACATCGGATTTAAGCTTACTGTACCACTGTACGTACTGATTTAATTTTTTAGAATTGAAATCCCACAAGTGCAGATTTTCAGCCCTGACAGATGCCAATAAGCTCCCCTATGGAAATGAAAAAAAAGATTAAAAGTTACACAGACACAAAAACAAAGTTACTTTCATTGAACTTGTGAAACTTTTTTACCAATACAGTTAGAGAGCAAATCTCACAACTTGTTAAATGTTTAGTGGTCTGATCATTTTTGAGCTATTGCATGTACATGTAGCCAATTGAAGTAAGGTGCTCTATTTTGTTGGTGATACACTCTGTATATATTACATATTAGTGGGCATCCTGCAGCAATTGTCTTTCAACACAAATATGTACTGTCTTATGTTAAATACATGCTGCACTTCAATTCTGCACTTTTTTGAGCTACATGTACATGTGCACAACAATTTACATGTACAGTAGTTCATGTACTTAGAATACATGACTTGTACAGGGATTTTCTTAGGGGCCTATGACCGGTGAATTGACCAGCTGTAAAAATGATTTTGTCTACCTGGTTCGACCATCTAGAGAAAAGATATCTTATAAAGTAATTCAGTTCTAAACCTTTTGGCCATCTGGAGAAAAAGTTGCCCTCCAGTCCTGCTAAAAAGGATCATGACGCCCCTGCTTCTGTAACATTTTCAGCTCTCTTATCGGCCAGTAACGGAAAACTACAGGTAGTTATAAAACGATATTAAAGTGCAGAAAGAGGGCGAGGGCAAAATGCAGAATATGTAAATTATTAGTTACAACCATTTGGAGTGCAAAATAAATTAGCAGGCTCAAACAGGAAATAACTTACATCGCCATTGATTGTCGTCTGTTTGGAGTTGCCAGATACCTCAAGCAGGACTCTCAATTTTGGTCTCTTATCTTTTTTACATTCTTTTGGATTAAAAACACACAAAGAAAAATCCTCTGGTTCAGGAAACTTGCGCTTCTTTTCTCCTTTTGTTCTGATTTTCTTTTCTACAAAAAAACAACACCTTTTATTGCCACAGTGTACAACTTTACAATTAAGTAATAGCAATGCTACAGTATAGTACAGCTACTTTAGATGCTCAATGTCGGAGTGGAGAAAGTACCTCAGTATACATGTACATGTGCACATAAGGTACATGTTAAAGATTAATTAAGAATTGATGGACAGGTGCATTCCACCAAAATAAGGTAATTTGAGATGAAAACTGTAAATATTTAAACCAGAAATACTTTTGTCTAGCAAATGCCACAAGGTATATTGTAGCGATTACAACGAGGTACCTCTCCAGCGTGTTTGCCTTTATTTCCTCCATAACATTCACAATATTGTTTTAATTTTTTTTTTTTCATTTTTTTTGGTTCCTCCAAATGCAAAGAGGGGAGGCCAGCTACCTAATCCATCCCCCCTAAATCTGCCCCTGCTGGCAACCACAGCACCAGATGTCTTGATGGCACTTTGCAAAGTCAAAATAGTCGTAAAGGCTCTGCATTTGACTTTTTATCAACTCTACAAGGGTCATACCTTTTGAGGGTTTTGTCTTGATCAAGAATATGGATTCATTATGTGCAGGATGAATTATTAATCCCTCTAATAAAGAGCCACCAAATTTGTATTTCTGTGGTAAAATAAAATAAAGATTCAACCTACATACAACAAACTCTTAAGAATAATTAACAAAACTACAAGTTAAACCAAACGGCCACTTTATAGACAGAGGAAAGTAGTCATTTTTAGAGAGGTTTCCATTATAGAAAGGTACATGTACAGTGCAGCTCAGATATATTTGAACTACGCATACGCGTATTGTATGCATGTATTTTGCATATACACATACATGTATGTCAATGTGTCCACATTTGCGTGTATATGTCTCTTTGTCATGCTTTCCCACAAGTTTCTTTATCAGGTGGATGCTGTGGAGAAGTGACTGTTGGGAGGCTACACCATGACACGTTTCTTTATCATTGACAGATTTCCAGTCCCATATATACCATGTTTAAAGTGCACAAGTGCGACAATTTACTTGTGAAATATCATCAACAATGTCAACCCCCTCTTTCCATCTTTGACATCTCTTAAGGTGCAAGTCTTTTGCCTGAAGGTCAAAAACTACATTCTCAGGTTACTGAGACAGAACACTATTTCACACCTGGCTGGAAAATTTGACCGATTTACATGTACTACTGACGGCAGGTTGACTGATATGCACATTTGCAACAAACAAATAATGGAACTACCTTGAATCAATCCAAAAAAAACGTCAACCATGCAAATGGCAGGCAATTTGAGACAGCAGCATATAATTTTATTGTACATGTGTGGAGGCACAGTGGTGAATGTGCCTCTAGATCAAGCAGTCAGGGTTCAAGCCCTGGCCGGAAACATTGTGTTGTGCTCTTGAGGAAGACACTTTACTCTCACAGTGCCTCTGTCCACCCAGGTGAATACATTGAAATGGGTTCATGGGAACTTAATACTACAATGGATCAACTTTAAATTAAGTGTAGTCCTAATTTATTTTTAGTTTAACCTATATACATCTGAACAAAAATTTCTTACATCACCTTAAGTATACGTCCATCTGTATGGTCCCAGTAAATTACATCTCCATTAGTTGAACATGAAACTAACTGGAGGCAAAAAGACAATGTATAGACAAAGTAAATGTACAAGGTAAATTGGTGTTATACATGCACTACACTGTAGGCAGTGGCACTGTTGTTTTGCAAAAGTTGACAGGTGAAGCAAAGGAAATTCTGTAGAAACATGAACTTTGTGCTCACATTAAAGGGGTTTTAAAAGAATAAAATGAATGACAAAGTGTTTTGTTTAGGCCAAAAAAGGAACATCATCATGACAGTTCATCACGGCTCAAGACTAACTTTTGAGCTTGCTAGCCTAGTGGCTAGTGACTGGTTTTATTCACTAGCCAAACAAATTTTTCACTAGCCAGATGCTCTAATATCCATCTTCACATCAATTCAAGTAAATACTAGCCTGTGTAGCTGGCAGTATGCTGTTGAATGAACAACTGGCAAGTACAAAGTTTTCGCGCCCTTGATTCTCACTGAACCACCGTCAAAACTTCTGAACTGGTGTGCCAAAAAACATTCTTTTCCTTCAAAATACTGATTCACAATTTTCACGAGTAAAATAATTCATTCCACCTTAACTCTGTACGTTGCAAACATAGGCATTGATGTCATAATTATAGACGTGGCACAACAACAAAAACCCAAGTTTTTGCTTCTGTGAAAAATTCTCACAGAACTTCAAACTCGCTGTCAAAAAACATTCCTTTCTTTCAAAATGCTGATTCACGATTTCCCAGGAACACAGTAATTCAGTCCATCTTAACTTATTTGCAAGTTGCAAAACATAGGCCATCGATAGTATATGGGCATCATTCAAATTTTCGAACAGTTACGAATTTTTTTAATTTTTTCAAAGCGTATGTGAAACATGATCCTAGAGCTCCACATGAATTCACTCATTAGTTGCAAGAAGTTGCTCGTCGTTCTTTGCTTTCCACTAAGGGAAAAATAACAAAGTCAATCATTCTTTTGCATTTTAGTAATTTAAAGTTTTTGTTTGGGCTGATAAATCATATATGATATATGTTGTAGCCAATGTTTTAAATTCTGCACACTCTAACTCAATTTTGTTTTGTGAATTGGTTTCCTATGGGCCTCCAGTGCTTACACTTTTTCACTAGCCAAAATGGCTAATGAAGAACAAAACACCACTAGCCAAAATGGATTTTTTACTAGTCTGTGGCTAGTTGGCTACTGCCAGTCTTGAGCCCTGCGGCATCAATGTTAGAACAAACTGAATGTTAGCAGACCAAACTGAATGTTAGATTGCCACGCACAAATTGCTTCAAAAATATTTTAGTTATAGTGGCGCCACACTGTGAATCACCTTCTTTATGAGGCTAGGTGCATGGAATCCCTTAGGTCATTCAAGTGCAAAATCAGCAAAGCTCTATAAGGCACAGCATTCACAGAAGCAGCTTTTTAATATAGTGTCATTTATAGTTATAGTCAAGTAGTGTTGGTTTTTGTCTTTCTGTAAATAGCTGATGAATTACCCATGGTAAAACAAATCCTTCATTCATTTATTGTAAAGTGCATACATGTACCACTGTAAGTTCTACAATACCAAGATGAGTTGTGAGAGGGCAGCTCAGGTTTATCTTCTTCATAGATTTGTTAGGGTTACCATGCGACATGCAAAGTAAAATTCAGGTTGAAAAGAGCCCAAATAAAGTCGAAGGATCATCAATAACAATCATAAGGTTATGACCTAATAGATGAGATTTCAGATTCAGGTGTTTTTATTGTTTTGCACACAATTTCTTACAACCAATCTACAATAAACATTTACACGTACACAGAAACAAACAAAATACAAATCACAAAAACAGCTATAGAAAGTAAATGCGTGCGAGGGCCAAAGTAGATAAGGCTCTCAGGTTGGAATGGTCACTGCCATGTTACGAAAATTAACTGTTTTGATACAAATCTTGTTTTACAAAACAAAACTCAGGATTAAAGTCATACATAGAAGGACACAGAAGGAGTAGGTTCTACAATATTGCTAAAATTGTCTTCAGCACAAACCTGTAAGTGATTTCTCGGATTTACTTTAATATCTGTCACTTTGCTCTCGTGTCCTTTAAGTTCCCGTAATAAATCGCCAGTTGAAGCGCTGTAAACCCGTATACGTCGACCACAACAGCAAAACAAGATTCTGCAGAATGGCAAATAAATAGTTCAATGACTTCATAACTTGCCCTAATTGTGTTACATAAACGAAAAGGTAAATCACATACTTTGAGTCTTTACTAAACACTGTTCGATGGGAGACTAGAGATTCGCCTCCAACTAGACGAACTGATCCAAAATTCTGAGGAATCGCACCGTCTTCCTCGCCAAGCACCATTTTGAAATCTGCACGTGGTAGGCTCATATTCCAGCGGTGACTTTCACCAGCGCAACAGTGAGTACGTCATGTACCATCTTTCGAAGTATACATGAACGGAATATGTCATTTCGGTACCATAGCAACACTGTGGCCTGCTAAAAACACCCTTAATTTCAGCTTTAAGCGCTTGTGTTTCAAAAACGGCACAGTGAATTTTTTTTCTTATTTTAGAATTTTGATAAGCAAGATAAGATGTAACTTTTGGCAAAGTTTAAAAAAATTCTGTACATGGGGTTCACAGCCGCCTTAATTTTCGAAAATTTAAGGTGGCTCTGAATCCCATGCACAGAAATTTTTTTCAAACTTTGCCAAGAGTTGCCGTTTTTTTCGTGCCGTTTTTGAAATATAAGCGCTTAAAGCTAAAATTAAGGTTGTTTTCAGCAGGCCATAGTGTTGCTATGGTAGCCTATTGTGTCACGAAAATAATACCAACGTGCTCACCAATGATTGGGCAGTTTTTTGATGCCGTGACTGTAGCATCAACTGATAAAGAGTGGTGATAATGACCCATCAAAATATACGTCTTGGAAAGTGCTGGAAACTGTTTTCAGTCACCTTAAGGACGTTCGCGCTAATTGTTTCTGCGCATCCTTACTGCGCACGCGAATTTACGTGCCACGTCATGCATCGAGCGCGCGCACTAAGTACTAGTACTAAAGTGGGTAGATGGCCATTGCTATAGCTTTGATTGGATTTAACGATCTTGGACGTTCGGTGACCCCTTCTTTTCTTTTCAGAAACAGATTTTATTTACAATTGTCTCCACTTTGTCCAAAAATGAACAAAAAATCAATGTGGGAAGTTAAAAAAATTCAAAATTTCTGTCCACGGGACATGGAATCCTGCCATCTTGCGGCTGCCAAGGCGTGTGAAACTATGGTCGCTAAATGCGAACTTGTTCTTTGAAGAACCTCGCCATTTGAATAAATTCACTTAATAGGTCCATTCAAACCATATTTGGCAGAGAACGCTTCCCTTCAAAGCTCTAATTGCAATATTTTTGGGACTTGCAGCCACTTTGGTCTTCTTCGTAAACGAAGCCCAATTTACAGTGGAACCTCGATTTAACGAAGTCGCTGGCGACGTACCGGCCAATTTTTTCTTTAAATGGAGGGTTCGTTATATCGAAAAACCTCGACATAACGAATTTGAAAGGAAACGACCAAAATGTTCGTTATATCGAGGTCATAGTTAATGATTGATTTGTAACACAGGTGACTTCTGTGGAAATACTATAGTGCCAATGTCTATGACAAATAATAAGCCGTTGACCAGTCCGGGATCGTTATCAGATTTGATAACCATGTGACGTCATATAATGGCGGCCATTTCAAAAATCGGGAATTTTCGTATTCACTTCGCTTTGGTCGTTATTTGTGCGATTATGCTCGGGTAATTTACCCATAACTCTATTCGATAAGTACCAAGAAAGGAAGAGCCTCGCGTTGTTTTGAATATGGCGGCTGAAAACCAGCGTAAACGATGTAAAATGCTACTCGTAAAGTGAAACAGCGCTTGCAATTTTGCATACAGATCAGGTATGTTTTTCATTTTGTCATTAGATTTAAGTTGCTTGCAGATTTTTGCGACAATCCCAAAAAATATGTCGTTAATCTTCACGCTATATACTTGGGATTTAATCTGTTTTTAGTGTTGTGCACGATCTGTGAAAAAAGTGCACGGGGTTGTTTTGATTTGCGATATTCTGTTCGTAACGGCGGCCATATCTACATCTGTAATTGATGTGTTCCTAGGTATTGAGATGGCGGATACTGGTACCCATAGAATCAAAACAGCAAATTTATGTCGATTTTGTAGCTTTTTGTGGCAAGACTGCGTCTTCAAAAAAGACTTCTGCAAGACCTAAAGAAAAATTCAAGCTTGAATTCGAACGACATGATATCGACATTGAAGAGGACAGCGATTTTATTCATCCCCGCCTAATGTTTGCCTGACGTACGTGAGGTATTTTTATCGCCTGAGACGGTCAATCGGCAAATGCATTAAAAGGTAAGTTGCCTATATTTTTGAGTCCAAGATTCAATGTCCACACATTCGTGGTCCTGAAATATTTTCAAGAAATGCCCGCCAAACTAGGTCAGTTTTCTGGCACACCAGTCATTAATATAATGAAGCCTGTTGTTGTATTCAGCGAGTGACAACAATGGGGTAACAGGCCTACGCAACTCCTATCCGCGTATGGTACGATCTGGGGATCTTTGAATATTTCGCTGAGCAAAAATCCTGTGGTTTTAGAAGGACATAGGTCATATGTCAGGTTGGCTTCCGCTGCAATCCGCGTGAAATTTGTAGAGTTTGACACGGTGAGAGTCTGTTTTTTGCCAGGTTTTTCTCTCTCGGCTCGTTTGTATTGCCAGATTTGTTTTAAGCTCTCTAAAAATTAGCTCTGGAGGAACAAATATTCCGTGAACATGTTAGCTACTTGCATTTTACGCGTTACTACGCCGAGCCCGGCTGTTGAATTAACCGTTACAAGTTATACTGTTTGTTATCACGCAAACTAAACGAAATTAAGTTACGGTTCTTCAAGATGTATTTACTGTCACTTTTTCGTTTATATTTACTACAGACTGTTGAACAAGCAGCTTCGCCAGCTACCAAGAAAATGAAGCCTGAGGGAAAATGGAAGCTATTATCATATTAGTGTCAATAAACAACGCTTTTGTGAACAGAATAAGAATATTTGTTGTCTACCTTCGCTGTGTCATTTTACTCGCGGAACAAATATCACACGGTGTCTATCTGGAAATTAAATTCGCAGTAACTTTGGACGAAGACAGTTTTCTTCCATACATTTCTGTTTTTATTTCATAATCCCATAACCTATTATGAAGCAAACATAAATTTAATTCAATGAAGCTGCATTGTGATGTTGTGAGTAGCCCCTTTCATCACAGCGCCTCGTCGACCGGCATATTGAATTATACACTGTTGCTACCAAATAACGTCACGTCAACGAAAATCTGAGCAACGATTGGTTTATTGTTTGTTTTGGTCGAGGTTATCAAAAATGATAACGATCCCGGACTGTTGACTGAAAAGTTGCTGTCTCTTTACCATTTGGATTAAAGGATTTGCTGACTGTTTATCTGTTCAGCGTTTATCTTCTGTCGCGTGTTGACATTGTAATTCGTTATATCGAGGTATATTTTACGTTTGGGCTTCCGGATTATGTTCGTTATATCGAGGTTCTATTCCATACATTTTACTGTAATTTTGGCCGGGACGTAGAGTATCGTCCTTAAGGACGTTCGCGCTAATTGTTTCTGCGCTTCCTCACTGCGCACACAAATTATTTACCTGTCACGTCATGCATCGAGCGCGCACGCTAAGTACTAAAATGAACAATGATAGGGCAGATGGCCATTGCTATAGCTTTGCTTGGATTTAACGATCTTGGATGTTCGGTGACCACTACTTTTCTTTTCAGAAACAAATTTTATTTACATTTTTCTCCACATTGTCCAAAAATGAACAAAAAATCAATGTGGGAAGTTAAAAAATATTTCAAGATTTCTGTCTACGGGACATAGAATCCTGCCATCTTGCGGCTGCAAGGCACGTGAAACTATGGTCACCGAACATCCAAGATCGTTAAATCCAAGCAAAGCTATAGCAATGGCCATCTGCCCTATCATTGTTCATTTTAGTACTTAGCGTGCGCGCTCGATGCATGACGTGACAGGTAAATAATTTGTGTGCGCAGTGAGGAAGCGCAGAAACAATTAGCGCGAACGTCCTTAAGGACGATACTCTACGTCCCGGCCAAAATTACAGTAAAATGTATGGAATAGAACCTCGATATAACGAACATAATCCGGAAGCCCAAACGTAAAATATACCTCGATATAACGAATTACAATGTCAACACGCGACAGAAGATAAACGCTGAACAGATAAACAGTCAGCAAATCCTTTAATCCAAAATGGTAAAGAGACAGCAACTTTTCAGTCAACAGTCCGGGATCGTTATCATTTTTGATAACCTCGACCAAAACAAACAATAAACCAATCGTTGCTCAGATTTTCGTTCACGTGACGTTATTTGGTAGCAACAGTGTATAATTCAATATGCCGGTCGACGAGGCGCTGTGATGAAAGGGGCTACTCACAACATCACAATGCAGCTTCATTGAATTAAATTTATGTTTGCTTCATAATAGGTTATGGGATTATGGAATAAAAACAGAAATGTATGGAAGAAAACTGTCTTCGTCCAAAGTTACTGCGAATTTAATTTCCAGATAGACACCGTGTGATATTTGTTCCGCGAGTAAAATGACACAGCGAAGGTAGACAACAAATATTCTTATTCTGTTCACAAAAGCGTTGTTTATTGACACTAATATGATAATAGCTTCCATTTTCCCTCAGGCTTCATTTTCTTGGTAGCTGGCGAAGCTGCTTGTTCAACAGTCTGTAGTAAATATAAACGAAAAAGTGACAGTAAATACATCTTGAAGAGCCGTAACTTAATTTCGTTTAGTTTGCGTGATAACAAACAGTATAACTTGTAACGGTTAATTCAACAGCCGGGCTCGGCGTAGTAACGCGTAAAATGCAAGTAGCTAACATGTTCACGGAATATTTGTTCCTCCAGAGCTAATTTTTAGAGAGCTTAAAACCAAATCTGGCAATACAAACGAGCCGAGAGAGAAAAAACCTGGCAAAAAACAGACTCTCACCGTGTCAAACTCTACAAATTTCACGCGGATTGCAGCGGAAGCCAACCTGACATATGACCTATGTCCTTCTAAAACCACAGGATTTTTGCTCAGCGAAATATTCAAAGATCCCCAGATCGTACCATACGCGGATAGGAGTTGCGTAGGCCTGTTACCCCATTGTTGTCACTCGCTGAATACAACAACAGGCTTCATTATATTAATGACTGGTGTGCCAGAAAACTGACCTAGTTTGGCGGGCATTTCTTGAAAATATTTCAGACCACGAATGTGTGGACATTGAATCTTGGACTCAAAAATATAGGCAACTTACCTTTTAATGCATTTGCCGATTGACCGTCTCAGGCGATAAAAATACCTCACGTACGTCAGGCAAACATTAGGCGGGGATGAATAAAATCGCTGTCCTCTTCAATGTCGATATCATGTCGTTCGAATTCAAGCTTGAATTTTTCTTTAGGTCTTGCAGAAGTCTTTTTTGAAGACGCAGTCTTGCCACAAAAAGCTACAAAATCGACATAAATTTGCTGTTTTGATTCTATGGGTACCAGTATCCGCCATCTCAATACCTAGGAACACATCAATTACAGATGTAGATATGGCCGCCGTTACGAACAGCATATCGCAAATCAAAACAACCCCGTGCACTTTTTTCACAGATCGTGCACAACACTAAAAACAGATTAAATCCCAAGTATATAGCGTGAAGATTAACGACATATTTTTTGGGATTGTCGCAAAAATCTGCAAGCAACTTAAATCTAATGACAAAATGAAAAACATACCTGATCTGTATGCAAAATTGCAAGCGCTGTTTCACTTTACGAGTAGCATTTTACATCGTTTACGCTGGTTTTCAGCCGCCATATTCAAAACACGCGAGGCTCTTCCTTTCTTGGTACTTATCGAATAGAGTTATGGGTAAATTACCCGAGCATAATCGCACAAATAACGAGCAAAGCGAAGTGAATACGAAAATTCCCGATTTTTGAAATGGCCGCCATTATATGACGTCACATGGTTATCAAATCTGATAACGATCCCGGACTGGTCAACGGCTTATTATTTGTCATAGACATTGGCACTATAGTATTTCCACAGAAGTCACCTGTGTTTACAAATCAATCATTAACTATGACCTCGATATAACGAACATTTTGGTCGTTTCCTTTCAAATTCGTTATGTCGAGGTTTTTCGATATAACGAACCCTCCATTTAAAGAAAAAATTGGCCGGTACGTCGCCAGCGACTTCGGTTAAATCGAGGTTCCACGTAATTGGGCTTCGTTTACGAAGAAGACCAAAGTGGCTGCAAGTCCCAAAATATTGCAATTAGAGCTTTGAAGGGAAGCGTTCTCTGCCAAATATGGTTTGAATGGACCTATTAAGTGAATTTATTCAAATGGCGAGGTTCTTCAAAGAACAAGTTCGCATTTAGCGACCATAGTTTTCACACGCCTTGCAGCGCAAGATGGCAGGATTCCATGTCCCGTGGACAGAAATTTTGAATTTTTTTTAACTTACCACATTGATTTTTGTTCATTTTTGGACAAAGTGGAGACAATTGTAAATAAAATCTGTTTCTGAAAAGAAAAGAAGGGGTCACCGAACGTCCAAGATCGTTAAATCCAATCAAAGCTATAGCAATGGCCATCTACCCACTTTAGTACTAGTACTTAGTGCGCGCGCTCGATGCATGACGTTGGCACGTATAAATTCGCGTGCGCAGTTAAGGATGCGCAGAAACAATTAGCGCGAAACGTCCCTAAGGTGACTGAAAACAGTTTCCAGCACTTTCCAAGACGTATATTTTGATGGGTCATTATCACCACTCTTTATCAGTTGATGCTACAGTCACGGCATCAAAAAACTGCCACAATCATTGGTGAGCACGTTGGTATTATTTTCGTGACACAATAGGCTACCATAGCAACACTATGGCCTGCTGAAAACAACCTTAATTTTAGCTTTAAGCGCTTATATTTCAAAAACGGCACCGAAAAAAACGGCAACTCTTGGCAAAGTTTGAAAAAAATTTCTGTGCATGGGATTTCAGAGCCACCTTAAATTTTCGAAAAATTAAGGCGGCTGTGAACCCCATGTACAGAATTTTTTTATCTTGCTTATCAAAATTCTAAAATAAGAAAAAAATTTCACTGTGCAGTTTTTGAAGCTTAAAGCTTAAAGCTGAAATTAAGGGTGTTTTTAGCAGGCCACAGTGTTGCTATGGTACCGAAATGACGTATTCCGTTCATGTATACTTCGATGATGGTACATGACGTACTCACTGTCGCGTTGGTGAAAATCACCGCTGGAATATGAGCCTACCACGTGCAGATTTCAAAATGGTGCTTGGCGAGGAAGACGGTGCGATTCCTCAGAATTTTGGATCAGTTCGTCTAGTTGGAGGCGAATCTCTAGTCTCCCATCGAACAGTGTTTAGTAAAGACTCAAAGTATGTGATTTACCTTTTCGTTTATGTAACACAAATATTAGGGCAAGTTATGAAGTCATTGAACTATTTATTTGCCATTCTGCAGAATCTTGTTTTGCTGTTGTGGTCGACGTATACGGGTTTACAGCGCTTCAACTGGCGATTTATTACGGGAACTTAAAGGACACGAGAGCAAAGTCACAGATATTAAAGTAAATCCGAGAAATCACTTACAGGTTTGTGCTGAAAGACAATTTTAGCAATATTGTAGAACCTACTCCTTCTGTGTCCTTCTATGCATGACTTTGGTTTTGTAAAACAAGATTTGTATCTAAACAGTTAATTTTCTTAACATGGCAGTGACCATTCCAACCGGAGAGTCTTATCTACTTTGGCCACTGTACACATTTACTTTCTATAGCTGTTTTTGTGATTTGTATTTTGTTTGTTTCTGTGTACGTGTAAATGTTTATTTGTAGATTGGTTGTAAGAAATTGTGTGCAAAACAATAAAAACACCTGAATCTGAAATCTCATCAATTAGGTTCATAATCTTAGATTGTTATTGATGATCCCTTGACTTTATTTGGGCTCTTTTCAACTGAATTTCACTTTGCATGTCACATGGTAACCCAACAAATCTATGAAGAAGATAAAACTGAGCTGCCCTCTCGCAACTCATCTTGGTATTGTAGAACTTACAGTGGTACATGTATGCCACTTTACAATGAATGAATGAATGAATGATTTAACCATAGGCAATTCATCAGCTATTTACTGAAAGATAAAAACCGATACTACTATAACTATAAACTACACTATATTAAAAAGCTGCTTTCTGTGTATGCCGTGCCTTGTAGAGCTTTGCTGATTTTGTGCTTGAACGACCTGAGAGATTCCATGCACCTAGCCTTATAAGGAAGGCAATTCCACAGTGTGGCACCACTATAACTAAAACTATTTTTGAAATAATTTGTGCATGGCAATCTAACATTCAGTTTGGTCTGCTAACATTCAGTTTGTTCTAACATTGATGCCGCAGGGCTCGAGACTAACGGTCGCCAACTAGCCACAGACTAGTAAAAAATCCATTTTGGCTAGTGGTGTTTTGTTCTTCACTAGCCATTTTGGCTAGTGAAAAAGTGTAAGCACTGGAGGCCCATAGGAAACCAATTCACAAAACAAAATTGAGTTAGAGTGTGCAGAATTTAAAACATTGGCTATAACATATATCATATATGATTTATCAGCCCAAACAAAAACTTTAAATTACTAAAATGCAAAAGAATGATTGACTTTGTTATTTTTCCTTAGTGGAAAGCAAAGAACGACGAGCAACTTCTTGCAACTAATAAGTGAATTCGTGTGGAGCTCTAGGGATCATGTTTCACATACGCTTTGAAAAAATTAAAAAATTCGTAACTGTTCGAAAATTTGAATGATGCCTATATACTATCGATGCCTATGTTTGCAACTTGCAAATAAAGTTAAGATGGACTGAATTACTGTGTTCCTGGGAAATCGTGAATCAGCATTTTGAAAGAAAGGAATGTTTTTTGACAGCGAGTTTGAAGTTCTGTGAGAATTTTTCACAGAAGCAAACACTTGGGTTTTTGTTGTTGTGCCACGTCTATAATTATGACATCAATGCCTATGTTTGCAACGTACAGAGTTAAGGTGGAATGAATTATTTTACTCGTGAAAATCGTGAATCAGTATTTTGAAGGAAAAGAATGTTTTTCGGCACACCAGTTCAGATGTTTTGACGATGGGTCAGTGAGAATCAAGGGCGCGAAAACTTTGTACTTGCCAGTTGTTCATTCAAAGCATACTGCCAGCTACACAGGCTAGTATTTACTTGAATTGATGTGAAGATGGATATTAGAGCATCTGGCTAGTGAAAAATTTGTTTGGCTAGTGAATAAAACCAGTCACTAGCCACTAGGCTAGCAAGCTCAAAAGTTAGTCTTGAGCCGTGATGAACTGTCATGATGATGTTCCTTTTTTGACCTAAACAAAACACTTTGTCATTCATTTTATTCTTTTAAAACCCCTTTAATGTGAGCACAAAGTTCATGTTTCTACAGAATTTCCTTTGCTTCACCTGTCAACTTTTGCAAAACAACAGTGCCACTGCCTACAGTGTAGTGCATGTGTAACACCAATTTACCTTGTACATTTACTTTGTCTATACATTGTCTTTTTGCCTCCAGTTAGTTTCATGTTCAACTAATGGAGATGTAATTTACTGGGACCATACAGATGGACGTATACTTAAGGTGATGTAAGAAATTTTTGTCAGATGTATATAGGTTAAACTAAAAATAAATTAGGACTACACTTAATTTAAAGTTGATCCATTGTAGTATTAAGTTTCCCATGAACCCATTTCAATGTATTCACCTGGGTGGAGAGAGGCACTGTGAGAGTAAAGTGTCTTCCTCAAGAGCACAACACAATGTTTCCGGCCAGGGCTTGAACCCTGACTGCTTGATCTAGAGGCACATTAACCACTGTGCCTCCACACATGTACAATAAAATTATATGCTGCTGTCTCAACATGCCTGCCATTTGCATGGTTGACGTTTTTTTTTATTGATTCAAGGTAGTTCCATTATTTGTTTGTTGCAAATGTGCATATCACTCAACCTGCCGTCAGTAGTACATGTAAATCGGTCAAATTTTCCAGCCAGGTGTGAAATAGTGTTCTGTCTCAGTAACCTGAGAATGTAGTTTTTGACCTTCAGGCAAAAGACTTGCACCTTAAGAGATGTCAAAGATGGAAAGAGAGGGTTGACATTGTTGATGATATTTCACAAGTAAATTGTCGCACTTGTGTACTTTAAACATGGTATGGGACTGGAAATCTGTCAATGATAAAGAAACGTGTCATGGTGTAGCCTCCCAACAGTCACTTCTCCACAGCATCCACCTGATAAAGAAACTTGTGGGAAAGCATGACAAAGAGACATATACACGCAAATGTGGACACATTGACATATGTGTATATGCAAAATACATGCATATAATACGCATATGCGTAGTTCAAATATATCTGAGCTGCACTGTACATGTACCTTTCTATAATGGAAACCTCTCTAAAAATGACTACTTTCCTCTGTCTATAAAGTGGCCGTTTGGTTTAACTTGTAGTTTTGTTAATCATTCTTAAGAGTTTGTTGTATGTAGGTTGAATCTTTATTTTATTTTACCACAGAAATACAAATTTGGTGGCTCTTTATTAGAGGGATTAATAATTCATCCTGCACATAATGAATCCATATTCTTGATCAAGACAAAACCCTCAAAAGGTATGACCCTTGTAGAGTTGATAAAAAGTCAAATGCAGAGCCTTTACGACTATTTTGACTTTGCAAAGTGCCATCAAGACATCTGGTGCTGTGGTTGCCAGCAGGGGCAGATTTAGGGGGGGATGGATTAGGTAGCTGGCCTCCCCTCTTTGCATTTGGAGGAACCAAAAAAAAATGAAAAAAAAAATTAAAACAATATTATTGTGAATGTTATGGAGGAAATAAAGGCAAACACGCTGGAGAGGTACCTCGTTGTAATCGCTACGATATACCTTGTGGCATTTGCTAGACAAAAGTATTTCTGGTTTAAATATTTACAGTTTTCATCTCAAATTACCTTATTTTGGTGGAATGCACCTGTCTATCAATTCTTAATTAATCTTTAACACGTACGTTATGTGCACATGTACATGTATACTGAGGTACTTTCTCCACTCCGACATTGATCATCTAAAGTAGCTGTACTATAGCATTGCTATTACTTTATTGTAAAGTTGTACAATGTGGCAATAAAAGGTGTTGTTTTTTTTTGTAGAAAAGAAAATCAGAACAAAAGGAGAAAAGAAGCGCAAGTTTCCTGAACCAGAGGATTTTTCTTTGTGTGTTTTTTAATCCAAAAGAATGTAAAAAAGATAAGAGACCAAAATTGAGAGTCCTGTTTGAGGTATCTGGCAACTCCAAACAGACGACAATCAATGGCGATGTAAGTTATTTCCTGTTTGAGCCTGCTAATTTATTTTGCACTCCAAATGGTTGTAACTAATAATTTACATATTCTGCATTTTGCCCTCGCCCTCTTTATGCACTTAAATATTGTTTTATAACTACCTGTAGTTTTCCGTTACTGGCCGATAAGAGAGCTGAAAATGTTACATAAGCAGGGGCGTCATGATCCTTTTTAGCAGGACTGGAGGGCAACTTTTTTTCCAGATGGCCAAAAGGTTTAGAACTGAATTACTTTATAAGATATCTTTCCTCTAGATGGTCGAACCAGGTAGACAAAATCATTTTTACAGCTGGTCAATTCACCGGTCATAGGCCCCTAAGGAAATCCCTGTACAAGTCATGTATTCTAAGTACATGAACTACTGTACATGTAAATTGTTGTGCACATGTAGCTCAAAAAAGTGCAGAATTGAAGTGCAGCATGTATTTAACATAAGACAGTAGTGATCTGTAGAAGTACAGTGTATGGTCAGAGTTATTGCAGTTATTGTGTACAACACACCAGTCTTAATCAAACATTTGTGTTGAAAGACAATTGCTGCAGGATGCCCACTAATATGTAATATATACAGAGTGTATCACCAACAAAATAGAGCACCTGACTTCAATTGGCTACATGCAATAGCTCAAAGATGATCAGACCACTAAACATTTAACAAGTTGTGAGATTTGCTCTCTAACTGTATTGGTAAAAAAGTTTCACAAGTTCAATGAAATAAACTTTGTTTTTGTGTCTGTGTAACTTTTAATCTTTTTTTTCATTTCCATAGGGAAGCTTATTGGCATCTGTCAGGGCTGAAAATCTGCACTTGTGGGATTTCAATTCTAAAAGATTAAATCAGTACGTACAGTGGTACAGTAAGCTTAAATCCGATGTTACAGTGTAGTTTGAAAAACTGAGCTGAAGGCAAGCAGTAATTACGTTAAATTTGTTTTTGAAGAATGGCAAGCAACTTTGATAGAACGTTTTGTGAAGCAATACCAACTACAGTGTAGGTTTAAAAAGTACGGTACATGTCCTGTATTTGGTCACCTAACTCATCATAAAAAGGTCTCTTCTTAATATTGAGCATTTTGTTTATGGATTTTCTGCTTCATTTTGTCTTTTTCCAGGTTCACATACCAACATGCAAGGTTTACGTGTGCTGCCTTTCATCCTTTTGAAGCTTGTGTGGCTGCTGGTGAAGGAGTAGGAAGGATTATTTTATGGTGAGTGCTAAATGGTAGTAGCTGTGATATCAGCCTGCTGAACATATAATATGATTATGTACTTGCTTAGCTAATAAATTACTGTGACATGTATCTTCATGCCACATGTTTGTTTGCTTTATTTTTTGCCACTTATACAGTCAT
>JAHPZR010034256.1:0-5000 GCA_019787425.1 Platygyra sinensis
CTTCCTCATCTAATGCATCAATCAATAGTTTGTAAATTATATTATTACATGTATATACAAACCCTATAACTATTATATTATTTTACATGACTGTATAAGTGGCAAAAAATAAAGCAAACAAACATGTGGCATGAAGATACATGTCACAGTAATTTATTAGCTAAGCAAGTACATAATCATATTATATGTTCAGCAGGCTGATATCACAGCTACTACCATTTAGCACTCACCATAAAATAATCCTTCCTACTCCTTCACCAGCAGCCACACAAGCTTCAAAAGGATGAAAGGCAGCACACGTAAACCTTGCATGTTGGTATGTGAACCTGGAAAAAGACAAAATGAAGCAGAAAATCCATAAACAAAATGCTCAATATTAAGAAGAGACCTTTTTATGATGAGTTAGGTGACCAAATACAGGACATGTACCGTACTTTTTAAACCTACACTGTAGTTGGTATTGCTTCACAAAACGTTCTATCAAAGTTGCTTGCCATTCTTCAAAAACAAATTTAACGTAATTACTGCTTGCCTTCAGCTCAGTTTTTCAAACTACACTGTAACATCGGATTTAAGCTTACTGTACCACTGTACGTACTGATTTAATCTTTTAGAATTGAAATCCCACAAGTGCAGATTTTCAGCCCTGACAGATGCCAATAAGCTTCCCTATGGAAATGAAAAAAAAGATTAAAAGTTACACAGACACAAAACAAAGTTTATTTCATTGAACTTGTGAAACTTTTTTACCAATACAGTTAGAGAGCAAATCTCACAACTTGTTAAATGTTTAGTGGTCTGATCATCTTTGAGCTATTGCATGTAGCCAATTGAAGTCAGGTGCTCTATTTTGTTGGTGATACACTCTGTATATATTACATATTAGTGGGCATCCTGCAGCAATTGTCTTTCAACACAAATGTTTGATTAAGACTGGTGTGTTGTACACAATAACTGCAATAACTCTGACCATACACTGTACTTCTACAGATCACTACTGTCTTATGTTAAATACATGCTGCACTTCAATTCTGCACTTTTTTGAGCTACATGTGCACAACAATTTACATGTACAGTAGTTCATGTACTTAGAATACATGACTTGTACAGGGATTTCCTTAGGGGCCTATGACCGGTGAATTGACCAGCTGTAAAAATGATTTTGTCTACCTGGTTCGACCATCTAGAGGAAAGATATCTTATAAAGTAATTCAGTTCTAAACCTTTTGGCCATCTGGAAAAAAAGTTGCCCTCCAGTCCTGCTAAAAAGGATCATGACGCCCCTGCTTATGTAACATTTTCAGCTCTCTTATCGGCCAGTAACGGAAAACTACAGGTAGTTATAAAACAATATTTAAGTGCATAAAGAGGGCGAGGGCAAAATGCAGAATATGTAAATTATTAGTTACAACCATTTGGAGTGCAAAATAAATTAGCAGGCTCAAACAGGAAATAACTTACATCGCCATTGATTGTCGTCTGTTTGGAGTTGCCAGATACCTCAAACAGGACTCTCAATTTTGGTCTCTTATCTTTTTTACATTCTTTTGGATTAAAAACACACAAAGAAAATCCTCTGGTTCAGGAAACTTGCGCTTCTTTTCTCCTTTTGTTCTGATTTTCTTTTCTACAAAAAAAAACAACACCTTTTATTGCCACATTGTACAACTTTACAATAAAGTAATAGCAATGCTATAGTACAGCTACTTTAGATGATCAATGTCGGAGTGGAGAAAGTACCTCAGTATACATGTACATGTGCACATAACGTACGTGTTAAAGATTAATTAAGAATTGATAGACAGGTGCATTCCACCAAAATAAGGTAATTTGAGATGAAAACTGTAAATATTTAAACCAGAAATACTTTTGTCTAGCAAATGCCACAAGGTATATCGTAGCGATTACAACGAGGTACCTCTCCAGCGTGTTTGCCTTTATTTCCTCCATAACATTCACAATAATATTGTTTTAATTTTTTTTTTCATTTTTTTTTGGTTCCTCCAAATGCAAAGAGGGGAGGCCAGCTACCTAATCCATCCCCCCCTAAATCTGCCCCTGCTGGCAACCACAGCACCAGATGTCTTGATGGCACTTTGCAAAGTCAAAATAGTCGTAAAGGCTCTGCATTTGACTTTTTATCAACTCTACAAGGGTCATACCTTTTGAGGGTTTTGTCTTGATCAAGAATATGGATTCATTATGTGCAGGATGAATTATTAATCCCTCTAATAAAGAGCCACCAAATTTGTATTTCTGTGGTAAAATAAAATAAAGATTCAACCTACATACAACAAACTCTTAAGAATGATTAACAAAACTACAAGTTAAACCAAACGGCCACTTTATAGACAGAGGAAAGTAGTCATTTTTAGAGAGGTTTCCATTATAGAAAGGTACATGTACAGTGCAGCTCAGATATATTTGAACTACGCATATGCGTATTATATGCATGTATTTTGCATATACACATATGTCAATGTGTCCACATTTGCGTGTATATGTCTCTTTGTCATGCTTTCCCACAAGTTTCTTTATCAGGTGGATGCTGTGGAGAAGTGACTGTTGGGAGGCTACACCATGACACGTTTCTTTATCATTGACAGATTTCCAGTCCCATACCATGTTTAAAGTACACAAGTGCGACAATTTACTTGTGAAATATCATCAACAATGTCAACCCTCTCTTTCCATCTTTGACATCTCTTAAGGTGCAAGTCTTTTGCCTGAAGGTCAAAAACTACATTCTCAGGTTACTGAGACAGAACACTATTTCACACCTGGCTGGAAAATTTGACCGATTTACATGTACTACTGACGGCAGGTTGAGTGATATGCACATTTGCAACAAACAAATAATGGAACTACCTTGAATCAATAAAAAAAAAACGTCAACCATGCAAATGGCAGGCATGTTGAGACAGCAGCATATAATTTTATTGTACATGTGTGGAGGCACAGTGGTTAATGTGCCTCTAGATCAAGCAGTCAGGGTTCAAGCCCTGGCCGGAAACATTGTGTTGTGCTCTTGAGGAAGACACTTTACTCTCACAGTGCCTCTCTCCACCCAGGTGAATACATTGAAATGGGTTCATGGGAAACTTAATACTACAATGGATCAACTTTAAATTAAGTGTAGTCCTAATTTATTTTTAGTTTAACCTATATACATCTGAACAAAAATTTCTTACATCACCTTAAGTATACGTCCATCTGTATGGTCCCAGTAAATTACATCTCCATTAGTTGAACATGAAACTAACTGGAGGCAAAAAGACAATGTATAGACAAAGTAAATGTACAAGGTAAATTGGTGTTACACATGCACTACACTGTAGGCAGTGGCACTGTTGTTTTGCAAAAGTTGACAGGTGAAGCAAAGGAAATTCTGTAGAAACATGAACTTTGTGCTCACATTAAAGGGGTTTTAAAAGAATAAAATGAATGACAAAGTGTTTTGTTTAGGTCAAAAAAGGAACATCATCATGACAGTTCATCACGGCTCAAGACTAACTTTTGAGCTTGCTAGCCTAGTGGCTAGTGACTGGTTTTATTCACTAGCCAAACAAATTTTTCACTAGCCAGATGCTCTAATATCCATCTTCACATCAATTCAAGTAAATACTAGCCTGTGTAGCTGGCAGTATGCTTTGAATGAACAACTGGCAAGTACAAAGTTTTCGCGCCCTTGATTCTCACTGACCCATCGTCAAAACATCTGAACTGGTGTGCCGAAAAACATTCTTTTCCTTCAAAATACTGATTCACGATTTTCACGAGTAAAATAATTCATTCCACCTTAACTCTGTACGTTGCAAACATAGGCATTGATGTCATAATTATAGACGTGGCACAACAACAAAAACCCAAGTGTTTGCTTCTGTGAAAAATTCTCACAGAACTTCAAACTCGCTGTCAAAAAACATTCCTTTCTTTCAAAATGCTGATTCACGATTTCCCAGGAACACAGTAATTCAGTCCATCTTAACTTTATTTGCAAGTTGCAAACATAGGCATCGATAGTATATAGGCATCATTCAAATTTTCGAACAGTTACGAATTTTTTAATTTTTTCAAAGCGTATGTGAAACATGATCCCTAGAGCTCCACACGAATTCACTTATTAGTTGCAAGAAGTTGCTCGTCGTTCTTTGCTTTCCACTAAGGGAAAAATAACAAAGTCAATCATTCTTTTGCATTTTAGTAATTTAAAGTTTTTGTTTGGGCTGATAAATCATATATGATATATGTTATAGCCAATGTTTTAAATTCTGCACACTCTAACTCAATTTTGTTTTGTGAATTGGTTTCCTATGGGCCTCCAGTGCTTACACTTTTTCACTAGCCAAAATGGCTAGTGAAGAACAAAACACCACTAGCCAAAATGGATTTTTTACTAGTCTGTGGCTAGTTGGCGACCGTTAGTCTCGAGCCCTGCGGCATCAATGTTAGAACAAACTGAATGTTAGCAGACCAAACTGAATGTTAGATTGCCATGCACAAATTATTTCAAAAATAGTTTTAGTTATAGTGGTGCCACACTGTGGAATTGCCTTCCTTATAAGGCTAGGTGCATGGAATCTCTCAGGTCGTTCAAGCACAAATCAGCAAAGCTCTACAAGGCACGGCATACACAGAAAGCAGCTTTTTAATATAGTGTAGTTTATAGTTATAGTAGTATCGGTTTTTATCTTTCAGTAAATAGCTGATGAATTGCCTATGGTTAAATCATTCATTCATTCATTCATTGTAAAGTGGCATACATGTACCACTGTAAGTTCTACAATACCAAGATGAGTTGCGAGAGGGCAGCTCAGTTTTATCTTCTTCATAGATTTGTTTGGGTTACAATGTGACATGCAAAGTGAAATTCAGTTGAAAAGAGCCCAAATAAAGTCAAGGGATCATCAATAACAATCTTAAGATTATGACCTAATTGATGAGATTTCAGATTCAGGTGTTTTTATTGTTTTGCACACAATTTCTTACAACCAATCTAC
>JAHPZR010034256.1:10000-33152 GCA_019787425.1 Platygyra sinensis
ACGTCAAAGACTTTAGTGTACATTCCTATTCATTTCCGATGTTGGTTTGTTTATTTGAGTGAATAATAGTAAGGGAAATTACACCTTGAATAAAAAGAAGCAGGCTGTGTTAAGATCGTATGTTCAGCTTCCTGGTTTCCACTGACGAGTGAAAGCTCAAAGAAATTTTTAAACTAAGGATGTTTGAAGTCTATGCAAAATAAATACAGCCACACTGAGATGAAACGTTGTACAAACTACAACAATGTCAAACGTACAATTTCCTAACACAATAGAATGAGAGCTAATGAGGTTCCTCAGTACTTGTTAAGGACTTCCGTGGCCTTTTAAACTTATTTTTTCACAGCAAAGGCTAAGCTAAGATAAGCTAAGACCTACGATTCGCGACTTAAAGGAGAACGGTTCAGTTTCATATCACAAAGTCATGCTATTTGGCTGCGTGTTTGAATTGTTCGATTGCGAGGCCATTGTTTCGCTGCTTAGCCGCGTCGTCGACATTCGTTCAAATATCTAAGCTTCTCACGGACAAGAAACATCCCGTTGTAAATAAACTTTTCGCGTATACAGTAACTCAATCTACGTACTGTAAATTTAGATCATCACGGCTTGCTTGCTTGCTTGATACAAGCCCCCCCCCCCCCCCCCCCCCCCTTTCAGATACGGATGGCTCAGTTCTTCCATTTGCTGAGTGTAGCCCTTGTGGGAGTTTTGATCCCAGTGACCAGATCTCAAGGTAATTCAGTTGGTGGCTTAAACTCGGTAACACTAGAGAGTTAAATTTCCAAGTACGCAATTTTCCGATGAACAATATTGCTAACAGTTTACTCTTAACTGTACCGTAGGATTTTATTAATTTTTAGAAGCGTCCGGGCTTACAGTTTTGTTCCATGGATGCAGCATTCGCAGTCTGTCTAGTATTGCCACAATTCAACTCCGTTCTTCAGGCGAGGATAGAATTACAGGAGGTCTACAGCCTTTCCCGAACTTAGCTTATCGAAACAGTCCAATGAGTCGAAAAAAGAGGGATACCGGTACATCAAACTTGAACCACATAGAGACACCTTAAAATCCTGTGGGATACCACAATTTAATCACAAAGAGATACTACCTGTGGAATCAGTTAATTTTTCAGGATTCATTACTCCACCAAACTCAAAATGGCCAAAACTAATTTTTCGTCAAAATGGTAAAACAAGGTTCGTTTATTTCTCTCCAACAGGACGAAATCAGAATTTTTTTTCAGCTGATCTTTTCAAAAAACCAAAAAACTCTGTCAAACAAATGGTAAAAAAGAGTGAGCAAAAAAGATGTTTGATTTCTTGCGAAAAAGGAAAAAAGCAGCTAAAAAAGTCCAACTCAAATTTTTCAGCTGAAAGCAAAGGCAAGAATAACTGTCAATCGGAAGTTTTTGTTCTGATAGAATTGCGTTTCTGGTCAGATCCCATGCATTCCCCCCATCACCCAAACTTCAACAAACTCGCTTTATTTATTTTCGATTGCAACACTTAATGGAACCCAGCTGTTGAATTCAACCGTTTTTTGATCAAATATTTATGTAACTTTTGTTGTTTAGACAATATTCGAAACGCGTTTCTTTGTTTCTTTTATTCAAAAACATGAGGTTAAAGTAACCACATATGACCGAATAGAGTTCTTGAATTTGGTTTTTGATTTTAAGAGAAGGAAGAGGTTGTTCCCGCGAAAACGCGGAGTGCGGAGTCTAAAAAAAAGGAAAAAGGAGAAGAAAAAGAAATACAAGAATTTAAAAGTGAATTAAAAGAATCATTCGATACATGCATAGACTAGAAATAGAAATTTAGAAATAAAAGTAATAATTAATAATTATTAAAAATTCCCGCCGGCTGAAGTGGACTGTTCATATCGCGCATATTTCATTCAGTCCAAATGATATATTCAACTCGCGATTTTCATAGCCTGTGCAGTTCACTTTTACCAAAAAAAGGTAGAGAGCAGTCCAGTTTTGACCATGTCTCGAAAATATGAGAAATTACACCTGCGGTACGGTTTTGTTGGAAAGCCATGTTGCTTCGAAACAAACTCAAGCTTTGCTTTCCAAGCTTTGCCCGTGTGAGTTTTAAATCCTTGAACCATTCAACAACTTGTCAACTGCGCGTCCTAAAGTTCTCACAAAAAAGCCATTTAACTGCACAGCGTTGCTTGTCTCGTCAATTCCACGTGCAACTGCGACCATGTACTTTTTTCCTGCTAGAAGTTTTGCTAAGAAAAATTCGTTCACTTACAAATCCCTATATTGACTGTAGTAAATGGAAATTACTCAGATATCAAATACTTGCCATTTTACAGCGAGATTTGCTACGACAGCTCTCATACTGCGTATCACATCTTCACAATCCAATAACTTTCTCAATTTTCCAACAATTTTCTCCGGGTGGACATAAATCACGTCGGGAGTCAAAAGCAAAGGGCAATAACAGAAAAATCAACGACTTGCTAAAGCACGCACGAGAGCATCTTCTCATGTATCGTGCGCTATAGAAGCAATAAAATTATTATTATTATTATTATTATTATTATTAAAGCAGGAAAAACATAAGCGTCTGTTTAAAACGACAGTGTTCCTTGTCACCTCTTTCTGACGGAAAACATTCGCCAAATTGATACCATTTAAGGGTTCGGTGGATTATGCGGAGTGCGGAGTGCGGAGTGCGGAGTGCGGAGTGCGGAGTGCGGAGTGCGGAGTGCGGAGTGCGGAGTGCGGAGTGCGGAGTGCGGAGTGCGGAGTGCGGAGTGGCGGAGTGCGGAGTGCGGAGTGCGGAGTGCGGAGTGCGGAGTGCGGAGTGCGGAGTGCGGAGTGCGGAGTGCGGAGTGCGGAGTGCGGAGTGCGGAGTGCGGAGTGCGGAGTGCGGAGTGCGGAGTGCGGAGTGCGGAGTGCGGAGTGCGGAGTGCGGAGTGCGGAGTGCGGAGTGCGGAGTGCGGAGTGCGGAGTGCGGAGTGCGGAGTGCGGAGTGCGGAGTGCGGAGTGCGGAGTGCGGAGTGCGGAGTGCGGAGTGCGGAGTGCGGAGTGCGGAGTGCGGAGTGCGGAGTGCGGAGTGCGGAGTGTGGAAAATGAGGAGTGTGGAAAACGCGGAGTGTGGAAAATGCGGAGTGTGGAAAATGCGGAGTGTGGAAAATGAGGAGTGTGCAAAATGCGGAGTGTGGAGAATGCGGAGTGTGGAAAATGCGTAGAAAATTTCAATTTTCCATTTTAATTTCCATTCCCATGCGGGAAAAACGATGTGGAAGAACAACTGGGATGTTAACCGGCAAACCTTTACAAAAAGTCTATGCTGTACACTAACGTCCCTGTGTACCACACGCCGATCCACGTACGTGTGGTGTCACCTACGTGTCATAGCTGACGAAATTTTTTACTAATCATGTCACCGCATCCGTAGTGATTACACCATCCCGTTTTTAAAGACTGTAGATCGATTGTTAGTATCGTGAATTCACAATAATGCTGAGCGCATTGATTTCAATCTTTCATTTACCCATTCGTTACTGTTCTTTAGAGTTACCAAAAATTTTTTTTTTGATTTAGCAATGAAAATGTAAGGATGCATTACGTTTTTAAATACTATAGATCGATTGTTAATATCGTAAATTCACAATAATGCTAAGCGCATTGATTTCTATCTGTTATTTATCTATTCGTTAGTGTTCATTAAAGCTACCAAAAGATATTTTTTCGATTTAGCCATGAAAATGTAAGGAATCATCCAGTTTTTAGACTATAGATTTATTGTTAATATTGTGAATTCACAATAATGCATTGATTTCTATCTTTTAATTATCTATTCGTTAGTGTTCTTTAAAGCTACCAAAAATATTATTCGATTTAGCCATGAAAATGTAAGGATAATGCTATGCTATTGATTTTTGTTAATTTAAACGCATGTGTCACGATATAATAAAACACCCTTTCAATGAGAATATAAAGGAATTAGAGGAGCAGTGCCACGAGAAGTTTGCTGTTTTAGGTCACTTCTGTGCTAAAATCACTACTTTGGGGCTTTAATCATACGCAAACTGCTTCTGTAAAGCTACGACTAAGATGTCAAATGAATTTTATCAGAGAGGGCTAACCACAATAAATTCCTTGAGGATTTTTGGAACAAGTAGTATCGAAACTCGAAAAAAATTAGCCAATTTTTTCGAGTTTCAATCCATTTCCATCCATGCCATCCGTAGCGACAGGTGACGGGAAACAGTTTCAGTACCTTCAAATAGTCTTCAATAACAAACCTAGACCATTAATTTTGGGATTCAATTGATGCGAAGACACCTTCTAGTTTTGCCAAATAGCGTGACTATGCCCTTAAAAGATTATTAGTGAAAAAAACTTCCACACTCCGCATTTTCCACACTCCGCATTTCCACACTCCGTATTTTCCACACTCCGCATTTTCCACACTCCGCCTTTTCTACACTCCGCATTTTCCACACTCCGCATTTTCCACACTCCGCATTTTCCACACTCCTCATTTTCCACACTCCGCCTTTTCTACACTCCGCACTCCGTACTCCGCACTCCGCACTCCGCATAATCCACCGAACCTAAGGGTAAGAACTTCATGCTAGCCCACATATAGAGCACACTCCCCATATTGTCTTATCCATATATATCCATATATGGAATGTCTTATCCATATATGGATACGTGGGCTACCATGAAGTTCTGACACAGGTGTGATTGAAGGGAGGGGCTGGAAAGTTATAGTTTGTCTCCACTGAGCTCACCTACTGAGCCCAGTAGGGAGTGGAATTTGTAGATCGCAAAACTCACAGCGAAGGCATCGTCACATTCGATATGCGTTCAATGCTCGGCTAAAAGGTTAGCTCCACATTTGGCTGAATTTGTTCCCATCGATAGTTGTACGGTCTTTGGAATTCGGGGAGCTGAAAACATTTGGCAAAGAACTTGGAACTGAAAACCACAACATTAAATGGACCGCGCCGTGAACTTAATTTTATTTTTCATTCGGCGAAATCACAACGTATGTATTTACTCATTCGTTTAGAGTCAAACACGTCGTATGTTCGCCCTCAAAGGTAGTTTTGGATTTGATTCAGTTATTCCCATAGACAGTTTGACGGTCATACGTCCATTGTGTGGCAGAGACTAGCTCTGAATTTGATTGAATTCATCCAATCGAAAGTTTCGCGGTCATTCGATTCTCTTGCAATGTAAAATTTTGTAAACAACTTCACAACAACCTGAACAACGACATCGGTCGCGCGTTGCAAAATGCAGCGGTTTTTGTTTTAAAACTGTTTAGCGGTAAATCCAGTTTTCGGTCAAGAAAGTAGCTTCAAGTTGAATGTTCCCATCGATAATTTCACGGTTTTTTAATTCTTTTGGCGTGAAAAACTGATTAAATCAATCCGAAGCAGGTTGTTGATGGTTTAATATTTAAAAAAAGCAGTGAAATATTAGCAAAGTTCCCTCTCAACCAACATGTCATAACTCATAGAAGTTCAGGTAGAGCCGAAGCAGTGGCCGGCAGGATCTCTGACAAACAAGAAGTTTAAAAAAAACTTTTAACCGCGTTCTTTTAACTCTTTTGCGCTCACAAAAACATTACGTAATATTTAGCAACAACGTTTTTGCTAGTAGTTGCAGTCGGACGTGTCACGAGATCCCCTGTATACACTGAATGCAAATATGGCGGACCACACGGTCGTCGCCCGGGACGAGTCGAATGAAAGCGAGGCTAGTTGGGCTTTGATGTTTTGTTTTAAAATGCTTTCCCAGAAAACTCTTGCTTTGTGGTCGATCTGTTGTTTTATTTCGCTGTGCCTACGAGTTGCTGTGTTTCTGAATGCGATGAGAGGGGATAGAAATCTTCCACCGTTAACCTCTAAGGGAAAATAGTGGATCAATGCAATTTGTTGAGACGGAGAAAAGGAGTTCACGATCGCCGCGGGGACTAAAGTTTGTTTGCTATGTTTCAGGATAGAAGATCTCAGAAAAATCGTTTAAATGACGAGCTTATGTGGTGTCTGGTGGTGTTCCAACACGGTTTTCATGGCCAATACCCTCCCCAAGTTAAAGAAAAGGTCTTCTTGAATGATATCCTCTGTCTCAAAGGAAGAAGTTATTTGCGTTCGCGTCCACTAGCACTCGCATCATTGCACAGAATCGCACGAAGTAAATATAAATACTACGGTGCAATAACCAAGCGAATGAACTTCAACTGCCCCGTCGCTGAAACCAGTGAAAGCATTGAGCCAAATGACAACAACTTGGAGCTAAATGCGAACGCTTACACATTTTCTACGATCGATTCCACCCTGAACTTAAACAATTCCTTCGGCGAATGTGAACTCCTTGCCTTTGGTTTCCCCTCAGAGGCGAACGAGAAAACTGAAAAAAAGAACACTTTCTCTGCTGTGAGTGGAAGATTCCACTCTGTTGCGGTGGCATTTAGGAACACAAAACGCGTAGGGAGGGCGAAACAAAGGGACCAAATCGACAACTGAAACAAGACTTTCCTGGAAAAGCATTGTCAAAACAAAACATCGAAGCCCAACTAGCCTCGCTTTCATTCGACTCGTCGCGGCGACGACCAAGTGGTCCGCCATATTTGCATTCGGTGTATAGTCCGTCTGCGCAACGGCTCCCAAAGCTTGTTCTGATATCCCGCATGGATACACGGATCTGTGTATTCATTTCTGATTGGCTAGTTTCTTACGCGCCTATTGAACGTCTTTAATAATAGATCACATAACGTCACCCCCTCTGCTGGCATATCCAGATTATGATGCACCATTCATAGTACATACTGATGCGTCCCAGGATGGCCTAGGTGCGGTCTTGTACCAAGAACAGAATGGCTCTACGCGAGTAATCGCCTATGCATCAAGAACTCTGACTCCATCAGAACACAACTATCATATGCACTCAGGCAAGCTGGAATTCCTAGCTTTAAAATGGGCAGTGACAGAACAGTTCAGGGACTACCTCTACTACGCCCCTCAATTTGTCGTATACACAGACAACAACCCCTTAACTTATGTGTTAACGTCTGCCAAGTTAAATGCCACAGGACTGAGATGGGTTGGAGAGCTCGCGGACTTCAACTTTGAAATACGATACAGACCAGGCAAGTTAAACACTGATGCTGATAGCCTTTCCAGGATACCTGCCGACTTCAAGGACTACATGGATAGTTGTACTGAGAGGGTAGTCCCTGAGAGCTTGCAGGCCTCAATCTGTGGAATTCAGACATTGTCAAGTGGGGACTCGATCTGGTTGATGGCCCTGACTGATGACGACGGGGAGCTCCATCAGATGGATATTCTGTCACCAGCAAGCTGCAATCAGGTGAAAGTGGTGGATATAGTGAGAGCACAGGAACAAGATCCTCACATTGGGCGTGTTCTGAAAGTCATCAAAACAAACCAGAAGCCGACAGTCGGGCAGAAGCAAAGGGAACCGCCCTTGGTTCGGAAGCTCCTGAATGAGTGGCACAAACTTCATGTAGACAAGAAGAGTGGTATCCTGTATCGTAATCAGAAGATAGTTCTTCCACAGAAATTCCGACGCACTGTGTATCGTGAACTCCATGAAGAAATGGGTCATCTTGGTGTTGAGAGGGTGCTAGCATTGGCTCGTGAGAGATTCTATTGGCCTCATATGAGGAGGGATATAGACAACTTTATCCATCATACATGCCGCTGTCTGAAACAGAGACGTCCAAATCTACCAACAAGAGAACCATTACAGCCAATTGTCACAACAGCTCCTCTTCAAATGCTCTCCATTGACTTTGTACATCTAGAGCGGAGTTCAGGGGGTTACGAGTACATTCTGGTTGTGGTAGATCACTTTACTAAGTATGCTCAAGCATATCCCACGAGGAACAAAACCGCTGTTACCGCTGCAGATCGGATCTTCAATGACTTTATCCCACGTTTTGGATTTCCAGAGAAGCTTCATCATGACATGGGAGGGGAGTTTGAAAATCGTTTATTCAAGCGGTTAGAGGAACTTTCTGGAGTTATGCATTCTAGAACTACCCGTATCACCCACAAGGGAACGGTTTGGTCGAACGGATGAACCGCACACTACTAAATATGCTGCGAACTCTCCCTGAAACTTGCAAAGCCAGTTGGAAGGACCATGTGAACAAGCTCATTCGTGCATATAATTGCACTGTCCATGAGTCAACTGGTTATTCTCCATTTTTCCTGTTGTTTGGTCGAAGCCCTCGACTACCAATTGATGCAATCTTTCACCTCAAGCCAGAAACGGGAGCCAGATCACATGCTGAGTATGTGACCAAATGGAAGACTGCCATGCAAGAAGCTTACTCACTTGCATCAAAATCTGCCATGAAAAGTGCCATTAGAGGAAAAAGGAATTACGACAAACGAGTGAGATCTTCAGCACTGCAAGTGGGAGATCGTGTCCTAGTACGCAACCTTACCCCTCGCGGTGGACCTGGAAAGCTCCGTGCCTTCTGGGAAGATGAGATTCATGTGGTGACTGCAAGAAAAGGGGAGGGAAGCCCTGTGTATGACGTGAGACCAGAATCAGGCCAGGGACAGATTCGTACCTTACATCGAAATCTGTTACTTCCTTGTGACCATCTTCCACCTAAACAGTGGCAGGAGCTCCCTTCCGTAGGAAAATTGAGACCACCAACCCTTCATCGTTGCGATGAGAGCCGGCAGCTGATACAGGACGAGCATAGCGATGGAAATGACAGCGATGATGACCTTCCCGAAATTTCAGTTCATTACCCATCACGGGGACATGATGGCAATGATCAATCCCAGATACAAGTACGGTCTGCAAGCAAAGAAGCAGCGGGAGCAGAACCAAACTCCCCAAATGCTAATTCTGATGAGGTGCCAGGCGAAATGGAGGCTAGTGCTACCATCACTGATTCTCCTGATGAAGCGGGTAAGACAAGGACCCAAACGGCTAACATATGACAGCCCTGGGAACCCAACTTACGTACGAGAGATTAATGCAGGACCATCTACTGAGATAAACCAGTTTGGAATACCACCACCAGTACCCTATATACCTGCGCCACCAGTAAATCAGTACGGTATGCTGCCACCACCAATGACCGCTTTAACTCCACCTGCAGTACCCATGATGTTCTGGAGGGCAAATATGATGATGCCCTATGGGATGCCCTATCCAGCTGTGCCTCAATTGCCACAATGGGAAGTGCCATATCAACCATTCCAGTACAGATAGACAATAACCCGTGTAATACATTCTTCTTGCTCAGAGAACTTAGAAACAAAAAAAATTAGGTTTCTTTTGTGTATTTAAACATTCGTTTTATGAATGCTGAGAGAACTATCCAGAGATAGTCTTTGTGATACAGAATCATGAACATTCGTGTGGACAGATAAACTGTGATAGTTAGTGGTCTGTAAGGAGCTGGGCCTGATCACCCCACTCCAGGATTTACATGATGAACAATCCTAACACAAGCCGCTGTTGTAGAGGAATGTTTTTGTATCGCATGCTAAATGTCACGGATGACATTTCTTTTTAAAGTTAGGGGGAAGTGTTAAGTAGTGAAATTACGTTGTTACGTAGAGGAATTTATGTTAAGTGTCAGGCGTTCGCGCGCCAAAGGACTGGACATTCTCGTAGATGTCATATGACGTAAGCGAAAAACCATGTGCTAGAGAATCGAGCGAAAGAGATTTGTGAAGAGAACATCTTATGTTTAGTTGATAAAGAATACACGTGGAAAACCTAAAACCGTGTGGATATTCTGTGTAACATACAGTGATCACTTTGTGTAAAAACACGGAGGCTGATGCTTCTCAGTTTCATGCCGGCAAAAAGGTCAATTCTTATTCAACAGAATTTAAACTAGAAGCCGTACGGTTTGCCGTAGAATGCAATAGTAACTATCAAGCAGCGAAGAAGTTCAACGTGGACCGGAAGAGAATACGAGAGTGGCGAGCAAACTAGAGTAAATTAGAATCTGCTAGTTGCAAGCGAAAGCGACTCGCCGGAGCGGGAAGAAAGCCTTTTGATCTGGATATTGAAGAAGTGTTGTTGGAATGGGTCCACGAACGACGCTCTAATGGTTTTCGTGTATTAAGGAAAATGATCAGAAGCAAAGCGAGGTTTCTCCACGAGGAGAAATGCAAGGAAATGGAACTTCCTCCAACATTCACGGCAAGCATTGGGTGGGTGCAGAAGTTCATGACCAGACATGGGTTATGCATACGGCGCAAGACAACGGAATCCCAGAAGGATCCCGAAAAACTAATTGGCAAACTGATCGCATATGTGTTACAAGCAAGACGGCTACGTGTAAAGTTATCCTACAGTGACAGTGACATTATAGCAATGGACGAAACAGCCGTTTGGCAAGACATGCTTTCCAATACAACTGTTGATTCCCGGTGTTGATTCCATCGGCCACAACACCATAGCCATGAAAACAACTGGTCACGAGAAGACAAAGGCTTCAGTTTGCTTAACAGCGAAAGCAGATGGAACGAAATTGAAGCCTTTTATCGTCTTTCCCGGTGCTAAGAGAGAAACCAAATTACTCAATGAAGAATTTACGGCTAAATGTGTTGTAGCATCATCTTCTAATGGGTGGATGAACGAAGAACTGACCCTTGACTGGGTAAGAAGTGTTCTGGGGAAGTTTTCATTCACCCGACCCGACGAATCTTGGCGTGGGATTCGTTCAAGTGCCATGTGATGGAAACAGTCAAACAAGAACTACGCACGTCAAAGATAGATCCTTTAATCGTCCCGGGGGGTTGTACGAAATACATTCAAGCGCCCGACGTGGTTTGGAATAAGCCTTTTAACGCAAATGTCACGGAGAAATATGATGAATGGATGGCTGGTGAGGCCCACTCTTTCACTGCAGCGGGAAACAAGCGTGCTCCAGCCCTTAGCCGGAGAGATAGTTGAGTGGATCCTTGCGGCGTGGGATGGCTTGGACAAAACAATGATTATCAATTCATTCAACAGCTGCGCGCTAACCGTTGCAGTGGATGGATCGGAGGACGGACATCTCTAATAAGCGCCCTCCCTTGAGGTACCAAAAGTAAATAAGCGCCCCGGGCGCTAAATCGAATCATTACGTACTTGTCGGTAGCCTGCGTTGCAGCCGGACGTGTCACGAAATGCCCGGTATAGTGCGGTTTTGTCTGTCTGCGACACAGGCTAACTTGTCGGATGAATGATTTGAGGTCGGAATTCAATTCTCGAAATTCAGTTTATAACACTTCGCGTTTTACAGCTCTTAAAACGAGCGGCATTGTTGTCCACTGTTGATGAAAAGCATTCATTTGATTAAAGTTGAGTGAAAGTTTACTCCAGCCAACCCGTGTTGTTATAAACCTTATCAATCAAAATATCCCCGCATTTCATTTCACGACACTCGTTGGCAACGCTGTTTTATCTGCCAGTCCAGCTTAACAGAGCTAGCGGCTTTGTGAATATCCGAAAAACTAATTTGTGATATGGGAATCGGCTTTAACCTATGAAACTAGAGTTACTCTACTACAATTTAACGAATAGAAATAAGGATGTTTCCGGTGTTCTGGTTGCTCAAAATTCACCTCGAAGATGAATCTTCCACGACCAAAATTTGCTTCATTCGACCATAGTGTGACATCAGTTTGTCACGAACTATCATCCGACTCGAAAATAATATATTGATATTATTCATAACTTTATATTTTTTGGTTTAGAAGCTGTGGCAGTGAGAAAAATGTTGTTACGAAAATTGTGGCGTGACTTGCGTCACTTGGAACATTCGAGTGTATGCTAATTTGATCTAGAAGTTTCGTGCATATTTAATTAGCCTTGTCACGGTGACTAAGCAATTTATTTTCGTCGTTTACGTCTGCTGCTGTAAATAGTTTATATTGTAATGATACTTTATTTAGTATAGCCGGAAAGTTCTAGAACGTATATAAGTAAATCGGTGTAATGTTTAGACGGTTTTATCCCAGGAGTGTTTGAGGTTTTATTTCCCAGGAGTTTTACAGTAGTGTGTACTGAAGTGTGACGAAGGTCGCGTGTAATCGACAGAGGTCGTGTTTGTGAAGTGTAACAGAGGTTACGTGGATATTTGGCAAGAGGCCGTGTGTTTAAAGTCAAGTGTAGTTACAAGCCTAGCGTGTGCTTGTTGAGAAGTCCTGTGTGGAAATACTGCGTTCGTGTGGAATAAATATCCTGTTATGTTTCCGAAATCCCTGAGTTCTGTTTGGACTACAAACTATACCTACCACTAAAAACATCGAACTTGCAACATTGGGGGCCGTGTCCGAGAGAGTGGAATTCAATGAACTGTTTGTCTGTCTACCGTTAACCAGGAAAGGATCACAACTTGGAAGGAAGTAGCTGTGCTGTGGAAACAAGTTGTAGCGAGTGGAAGAGTCGTGGAATTTTAACGGTGTGAAATGGAGAAATTTATTCAGCTTGGAGAAAAGTTCGGACTGGAAGGAGAGAACCTGCTTGAATTTGTGCGTGAACAAGAAGAAAAAGAAGAGAAACGTAGACAGCTAGAAGAAGAAAAAGAAGAGAAACGCAGAGAAGAAGAACGTGAGGAGAAACGAAGAGAGGAAGAACGTGAAGAGAAACGTAGGCAGCTTGAAGAGGAAAAAGAAAAGAAACGTACAAATTATACCTACCACTAAAAACATCGAACTTGCAACAAATGTCTTTTGCCTTTGTTGTCTTGCAGATGCAGCTGTTTTAAAGTATGTGGCAGCAAAATTAAATTAAGCATGGCATATTATGTAAACTCATTTGTACAAACTAAGATAATAAAGATGAAGGTTTCCTCAACAGTTTCTTAAGTGTTGACTTCTCCAAAGTTATATATGTGGGAAACCAGATGTGCATAAAAATTGTACAGGTATGGAAAACATTTTTTTGTCAGTCACTTGTCATTAGGCTTTTGGTACATTATGTTTTTATTTTCCCACTAAAATGCTCCACCTAATGCTCCATTTTTCCACTGAAATGCTCGGTTTCAACTAAAAATGTCATTAAAATGTTTGGTTAATGCTCATACATAGGGGTTTTAAATTTTCAGAATAATTTTAACGTCTCAACACAATTAACAGTTCAGAGTGCTTAACAAGAACGTATACTTAGTATAACAAGTTAACAACAATACACGTAAAAGTTTTAATACGCCAGAAGATAATTCTCTAAATGTTCTGTTGTTCTGTTAATCCTTTGTCCCCTTTCAGTGATGCTTTAGTGACGAGGTTAAGTTTAGTCTTCACTTTCTTGAAAAAGATAATTTTTATTTCTATATTCTGTAGAAGAAATATTAATTTCCTATCACTAGAATGCTTGAATAATGCTCGATGCTTTTGTCTCATTAAAATACTTGAAAAAATGTTAGCATAATGTACAAAAGCCTACTTGTCATGAGGGAGACAAAAGGTTTCTCTTTGTGGCCATTCTTACTTTTGACATAGGATCATTGACTACATTGTTGACAATTTTTGTTTCTTTTCATGGCTCTGAAAAGGGTGGTTCGAGTGGATCTGAAAAGAACCATTTCAACACGAAGTGGTCATTATACAATGTTCAGTTTTGTAAAACAATATTGTCCCCTCATGTGGCTCGCTAATCTCAGAAGAATGTTATAAACTCAATTGGATGGTGGTCCAAACTGCTATCTGAGCATATCGCTGTTTCTATAGCATGGATGAGATGCCAGTCCATTGCAGGGTTACCCCCCAGTATTAAATTCAGTGCTACCTATTTATACAACTGGGTGGAGAGAAGCATTACAAGAGTTTTGGTAAAGCATCTTGCCCAAGAACACAATGTATTGACCCCTGCCAAGGCTCAAACCTGGACAGCAATTCGGAGTCCAGCATGTTAACCATTGGGCTACTATGGCTAGTCCAGTTCCAGTGGAAGCTGTCTTAAGCTCTCTTATTATTAATATACATTCTTTAAAGCAGACAGTTCTATTTACAACTGCTTACACAAAACTTTGTTTGAACCCCAAACAAGTTGTTTATTTACTCATTCCCATAATTGGGCATTCCCATAAGCTGCCCCGGTCACTTTGAGGGTGTATGATTAAGACTAGTCATTGGTTTTACTCAAACATTTGTAAATCATGTGTATCACTGCATTTTGTTGCAGTGAGACTGTTAATGTTGTCTGCAATTATGATTTGCTGTTAATCATTAAATGGACACTCCTAGTACTGCAGTATACTGTATTTCATTATTGCCATAATCGCAGCATTGCACAAGGTAATAGAACAAAAAGATCATTTTAGTATGGCAGTATTTCTTGTATTTACAATGTTTTTAGTTAGCTGGGCATCCCTTATCCATCCCTTACACCCTTAGTGGCCCCTTATGAGAAACATTCTTGAAAGCAGACAGTTCCAGTTAAGCACACCTTTTTGGGTTCTGAGGGTATCCACTTGTGCGAGCTTCCACTAGCTCTGTACCCCTTTTCTGAAACCAGGTGACATAAACATAATCCACTGTAAGGAAAAAGATGGCGGCTGTACATTTTACCAAAATACCTCGCGAACCAAACTAAGTCCACTGGGCATATAGAAATATATGGTTTAATGGCAGTCGTTCCTACACCAACAGCATTCCTCTTGTTGAGTTTGAATGGCTTAAATTTTTTCTTTGTGTTTTTATAAGCTCTTTTAAAGTTTTCGTGCGCAAAGCATTATAGGTAAATGTACCAGTCGCCATCTTTTTCCTCATGGTGGATTACAACACTACAGTGCACTTCATTTTATTTGTCCATAATATTTATAATTTTAAAGACTTAATTGATTGGAAAGGCAAGCCTCTTAACAGGTGGCAATGCCTATTTTTAATGGTCGATTCCATAATAGCGACGCGCACAGTTTCTAAAACTAGCAGTTCTCATTGAGAAGTGAGTGCTGCCGTTAAAGGTGTTTTTGAATGCAAATACGACAATGAGAATTTCAACAAAAATACAACTTATTTTATTTGCAAAATGACATGGTTACATATGTTCTTTGAGTCTAACATTAGCAAGTAACTATTGGTGTGGTTAAAGCTTTTGTCGGGATTATGCTTGTAGTAATTGCTAAAAGTGGAAAAGAAATATATTGGTTAACAAAAACAGAAGCTGTAACGAATACACTGTCTAACGCAACATGTAATAATAAGGGCTTTTTAACTGATTCTTAGAACGATTAGTGACACTTTTTTTTGTCTATCTACCGCAACATGAAAATAAACTAAATACTTGGTGTAACAACAGTTTCTACATGTTTAACGGCAATAACAGGTTCATAAACTGATCCTTAGAACAATTAGTGACAGTTACACTGTGTAACGCAACGTGTAAACAGCAGTTCCATTTTCACCATGAATTCCCAGCGAATTTCGTGCATGTGAATCAAATAGGTACAAAAATCTGATTTTTTTGATAACAGCCACCACATAACCATCACGCACTAACATTGCATTTGAACTATCTGAAAATGCATTTATCAAAACCTGCTTCAGTGAGCAAAATGGCCCATCGCCACAAAATGAGCGATCAAATGCGCCCTTGATAAAAATTTGTTGTAGTTTTACTCAACATTGTTCTACGAGGTTGCCACCTCCGGCAACTCCTCTATTGAAAGACTATTGCCATCGGGTACCATTTTATTGGTTAGTGCAAGTAAATATATGCGATCTCCAAGACATTAGCCTGCGTGGCAGGCCGTACAAAGGGAGTGAGGAAAGTCAAAATGAGCGCGGGATCGGAGGGAGAAGGAACGGCCTGCAAGGACGCTATTGTTTTCTATGTTTTTTACGTCCACCAGACGAACGTAAAAATCCTGATTGGTCAAATTTAATGAATTACCTAACTTCATCCTTCTGATTGGTCAGCGACCTGTCATTCGAAACCATTAAGGTCTTCTTACGTTTATATTCAACCAGACGAATAAATCTAGAGATCGTTTCGAACTAATTTATCATAGGTTAGCCGATGTTTGCAATAACGCCTCTTTTCAGAATTGTTAGCGACCTGATTTTTGAGGTTGAGGCCATGAAATTTACTGTCTGATATTTAACTCAGAAGCTAGTTTGTTTGGAAGACATCGAAGAGGGCAAATTTGACGTTGTCTGTGCATCGGCGAAAAGTGTCACAGATAAGCGATTTCAACAATCATTGAAGAAGAACACTACTGAGTAGCAGTTTAGTGGCTTGTGGCGGAGTCGCGTACAGTTGAAACATGAACAGGCACTGCAGGCCGACTGTGAATCGATGTAAGAAGCAATCACTGTTATCCCAAAGCTCTGCAGAGATTCGCTTAAAGTGTGTATACCGCCAACAGGGTTGTTATAGTTATGGTAGCTCTATACTGTGTAAAAAGGTATTCTAAGAAAAAAAAATTGGATTCTGAGATTTTAACGCCCTAAGATATCGCCTTAAAGTTCCCGCTTCAGCCACGCCCAATGAAATTGACCGTGAGTCAGTGCAGAATAGAGTCTGGGTTTCTGAATGGGTCGTGACGTCAAGTCAGGAATCACGCGATTCTTCTAGTTTAGGTAATTGCTGTTTCAGTAGTGGTGAGGAGTTTTCCTCGCCAAAAAACAAACAAATTGAAGTTTGCGAAGCAATGCGGTCGTCAAGCAAGCAAAATAAAAGCATAAAGCTTCGAGATATTCCTGAAGTGACGTCATTTGCCACCAATCTAACATTACGCGGTCATCTTCATTGGGCGTGGCCAAGGCGAGAAATTTAAAGCTTGATTTTATGCCAAAAAGCATCGGAATTCACTTCTTTGGGTTTGAAGACATTTTTAGATGTTATAGAGATGATGAAAACCTAAAATAACTTTTTGGCGGTATAGACACTTTAAGACAACTCCGAATATTTCTTTTCTCTCCGACGGTTTGAATATATTTCCACGAGCTTTAGCCACACATTTGCCATATGTTACTTTTAGATTTATCTGGCAAACTCTACAAACATTGTTACAATTGCTTTCTTTTTGGCCCGGCGTCTTCTCGCTTTTCCCAACGTCCGAAGCTAAGGTCTTCAAATTTTAAAATTCATTTTTCATGCAAAAACAAGAAATACGAGAACCCATTGGCGCCTTCAGATTTTGTCACGAAAGAAGTAATGTGATTCTGATTGGATGATTTTGACAGCCATACATTCCACAGTTGAGTGGGTTTTGCACAGTTAATTAGAGGGCGGAATGAAGAAAACAATAGCGTCCTTGCAGGCGTCTCCTACCGCGATCCTCACGCGTCTTTTCTCGCACTTCATGCGCTCGTCTTTCTCCTTTCCCTCCCCTTCGGACGCCTGCCACGCAGGCTACCAAGACATAAAATGTCATCAATATTTGTTTGTGTCCATAAATCGACCGAATTCGATCGATTGAAAAGCAAAGCTGCAAGTGACATAAATGCACTGTCGACCTCCAGAATGCTCACTGATAGCTTCATGACCTTGATGAATGCTTCCTCGAATAGAAGTAATCATAACAGGTCAGCATAAAGTGCCAAAACTCACCTGTAAACAGCGAAACCTTGACTCTGATCAACTGTATTTTATCACTTGCTGCGAGCGAGCGAGCACATCCGATTTTCCGCTGAGCAAGCAGATTTAACCAGAGCAGATTTAACCAGAGCGCATTGTGCTACGAACAACACGAGGATGTCGCGTGGATTTCGATGAGAATTTTTGCTTTGATTTACTTGTAAAACGATGTGCAGTAGATGTTGTTCACTTTCACAACTATGTCATTTCTTAGCAGTCTCGCCTTCGTGGTCGAATTCTTAAATCAGATGAAGAGAAATCATCGTTACTAAAACTTGTAGAATAATTAAAACAAACAAAGTGTGGAACACACTTATTTCATATATGCTAGAGGGATGCTACGATCTACTCCTTTTCATCCGAACACGAATTTAAACCTAAGTTTTAGCATTTTCACACATCCGGCGATGCCGGACGCGTCCTCGTAAATGTTAACACTCCAGAGACATTTAAGAGTGACTTTCTATAAATACTACGGATAGGTGTGCAAAATGCAAAAATCGAATTCCCTCAAACTTTTTCACAAGAAAGCCCTCTGGAAACTATTTAAGAAAATACAACTTTCAGTTTGTTTGGATTTATATTTTTCAAGAAAAGCGATTTTTTAATTTTCACCCTCGGAGAAGCCCTCGAACCACTGAAAAATGTGCTTCGCATTTGCGACTCGTGTGAGAAAACTAAAACAAATATCAAAACTATTTCGATATTACACAATTCAATGACCCTTCCTTTACACAGTACCGTTATTAGAATTCGAAAAGATTCAAACCTGAATTTTTAAAAAATTTTCAAATTTACCCTCCCAAACACCATCACAAGAAAGCTCGATTTTGGCAAATTTCAACGGCAAAATTCCCTACCTGGTACATGGATTTCGCTGTAAAGATGGTATGCTATACAAAGAGTAAGGTTTCCTCTATCGTTCTGTGAAATAAAATTTTGGGGCAACTCAAACTGCGAATTTTGACGACCGAAAATATTTACGGTACTTGCTTAAAGTTTATGACCTTTGAACTTCCAGTTGTCTTAATAAATACGAGAGATAACCTAAACAACGACCCTTTCCCCCATTTAAATGATTTATAGTAATTTTTTATCTTCTGTGGGCAATTGTATAGAAAGTAATACTTTTTTTACGCTTCTAACTTGTTTATGAGTACATGCGTATTTGATTACTGAAGCGGAAATTTGTGAACATTAAATTTGTTTCATCTATAAAGTTCTATTTCGTGTGCTGCTAGGCGTTAAGTGTTCTCGTTAAAACAAAATGGTATTGCCAAGTAAAAGGTTTTCCTCTCAGATTTAAAAACAACAAATAACTTTTGACTTACAATCCACAGCATGGCTTGATTTTTTCAGCAGCGTTACACCGGGTGTGATAGCGGTGGGATGGCGTGACGATACTTGGTAAGTCAGAGTCGCCTTTTTGCGAATCGAATTCAACAAAAATATATGTATAAATAATATCTTTCTTTGAGACTACTTGATTAAGACTCTTGCGAAATAAGTCTAAGATTTTTGAAACTTTCATTGCTGTGAAATAAAAAACCTGAATCTACTATTTTTATGCTGCGGTCGTGTGATCCTCGAGTGTGGCATCATCACATGACAATAACAACTAAAAAATGGCCACCTGCAGTTATTCTCAAATCTTTGGTGATAGTGGACAGGCATCACGTGACAATTTTGTACCAATCAGATTCTTCGCTCAACATGCTATTGGCGGACTCCGAAAATCTTCCAAAAGCGAGAGTAGTGGCCGTAATTTTTGGTTTTTCGTCGTTTGTGGTTAACGAATTGAGTTGGAATCCATCCCAATGATTTGATGTGAAGATATTCTTTCTTGAAAAGTCGAGTTTTTAAAGGTGAGTTTATTTTAAGTGTTGATTTTTTTTCTGTGATTTGAGGCGACCATCGAACAGCATTTGTTTCTCGTGTGTTAGGTGTGATGTTTTCAAATAGGTGTTTTATTTTCTTTTTGCTTGCTTTTTGCGTCCAATTTTTTCATTTCCTTGTAGCTTGTTTATTAGACTTTCAATAGGACCGGTCGCCCCCGGTCGCCCCCGCGATCATTTTTGAGATATTTATGATTGAAAACGTACCATTCTCACGATCAGTAGCAGTAACGAAAAACCGGAAGTAAACATAACATGATGATATTTGTGATGTTTCGGGGATCCGCGTCGCTACAAATTCACACGTTTGTGTGTCTCAGACACTTCCGTTTTCAAGTATTGTTGCTGGTTTTAAATCGAGGCCGATATTTACCATGAGCAATCCTGCAAAGCGGGGACACGCGCCACCGAGTGGTGAAAAACAGCTACTGCACATCAGGCAACATGAGGGCAACCCTTGTTCCAGTCAGAAATAAAGCCACCGGTGGGAATTTCTAAAGTTTCAGCCATACTTACTCGATCGAATTCCCATGACATTTAAGATGACAATTGTCTGAATAAAAGTGTTTGACTCTGTTTACATCAGAAAAGCAGCCATTGTCATAACCAGTGGACTGACCCTGAAATCTGGGAACTGATTGAGTACATTACATTGTATCATGCACCGAATGAAGACAGCAGTTATGTTTGGTCGATTCACAAATGGCAGGACTTGTGAGAAAATTGCTCTCTGGCTGTGATGCAATGCACTGGGAAAGGTAGGAGAAGTTGTAAGTGTAATTCTGTTTCATGACACATTCAAGGAATCTTTTATTTTCCATACCCATTTCACTGAGCGTTTTGAATATATATGCCATTATATATTATTTGATTTTATATATTTCTACAATACTTATGTTAAACAGTTGCATGTAAGCCATTGATGATGTTTTAAAAGATATCATGACAAATGCAGGTCCTGTAAAATACCAGATCATGGCTTATTACCATGCCATGTCATGCAAAAATTTTATCTTTTGCTTATTGTTTCTTTGCTTTCTTTTTAGCCTCCTTGTAATCTATATTTCATCATTTATCTAGGCATAGTTCAATATTTCTTTGTAATTGTTGTTCTCATCAGAGATCCGAGTATACACAAATGTTGATTTCCTGGTATTACTAACTCAAAACTGGTGTTACAACCTCAGGAGCTGTGTAAAGAAAAGACAAAGTCCATCTTCATATGCTGTCTCTGCAATGTGGTACCTTTGAGTAAGCTTGATGAATTTGTCTTTATGCGGAGAAAAAAGGTTCAAATATTGTCATGTTTTGGACATCTCTTCTGCAAAATGTTATAATTTTAGCATATAATTGTGTAAATTGATGCATTTCTTGATTGCCAGTATTAGGCTGTAATATACGGTAATGTTGGTAGTAAAGTGCAATAAAAAGATATCTTTGTTTGTACAGCTATTTGTTTGTTGTCATCTTTTTTGCCTATGTGCAGATGTTATGTACCTACTGTGGTGTTAAGGGAGATAAATAACCGACTTTATTATTCAACAAATTGTAACACTATCCAAATATGGTCATGATGCTCTCGATATCTGTCATCCGTAGGTGACGGATATCCGGCGATATACGTAGCTTCGTACGTGGGAGGAAAAAGTGAAGTGAAAAAATGTTGACAGAAAGGTTTAAAAATGTTACGAGCTTGGAAATCAATTATGTTATCAATTTGTTGAATAATAAAACAATTACCGGTATCCTGCTCAATCTTGCGGAATATCGTCTGATTTTAGCCGACTCGGCCTACGACCTCGTCGGCTAAGTATCAGACGATATTCCGCGCGATTTCGCAGGATAATTGTTAAATACACACCATGTAACACAGCCAACTAAAAACAATTAATGGCGGATACTGAAATACACCCCGATTGGCCAAAGCACATTGTAAAACCATGTGACACGTGGGACCCAATCAACATTCATAACACCTATCTCATTTTGGTACAAGGCCTGGTTCAAAATCACTTTTGTGGCTGTCCAGATTTACTGAATGAGTATTGATGTTGTTAGTATTCAGGAGGAATAACTTAATTAGCCCCAGGCCCTCTGAACTGACTCCAGACCTGTCAGTTGTTGATGGACATCAGCTGCCATCTGATCCCCCTGCCTCCCCCCCCCCCCCCCCCCTAATTGGGTCTCTGCTTGGGTCCCGAGAACTGAAATAGTAGTAAAGATGCCCAAACTGATACACTGGCTCTTGGTCTTTTGTGTTGAGATACCAGGGAAAGGACATCAGTGGATAGTTTTCCACAAGGACAACCCATATTTTAAAGGCAATAAAGATAGAAGATAACTGTTCCCTAAATAATAGTCAACTGTAGTTTTCAGAAACTGGGTAAATCTTAAAACAGTGAATATTCTGGTTATGGTAAGTATTCAGTCCTGGGTCAATGGACGTATGGACTTATGACATTATTTTATCAGCAAAATTATTATTTGATGCCCTATTCTCTCCAAGGGACTGACCAGGATTTTCATTTAGACCATTTTAGAACTTTGGTGTGGTATAATCCTTGTTATGGTAAGTATACAGTCCTGGTCTATGGACTTAGACACTTATCAGCAAAATTATTATATGATGCCCTATTCTCTCCAAAGACAGACCAGGATTTTCATTTAAAATAGAAGTGACCATTTCAGACTTTTGGTGTGGTATGGCTGCATGCCTAATCTCAATTTGTAATCAGTGCACTGATAATTGAGTGCATGAAGTGATACACTAATAACCAACAATTCCTTGTGACAAAATTATAATACCCTCATCATCTAGGAAAATGTCTTCTAATTCAGCTCATAAATATAAAGAATTACACTTTTGGGACACATGCATGGCCTAGCTAGAGTACTTTCAAAGTTTGGACCTCAAATTGGACTATCTCTTTCTCACATTGTCAACTAAATAAGCCCTATGTTACTGGAAATTTTGTGTACATATGCAAAACTATTCATTGTCACTAAAATTGAAATAATTCATAACAGTTAATAGATGTAAGGCCTGGGTTTCAAATTAATTAATGGCATATTTTAATTCTGATGACCTGGGTAACTGGTATTTTTTTGCTGAGTATTCCAAATTAAACGAGAGATTCACCCCATTAACCAGTACGAATGGAAGAGTGCACAAACCATTTTTCGGTAGTACAGGAAGGTACAACTGTACTGCACTAAAGTCCCAGGCTATGATACATACATATATGAGTTGACATAAGTTGACACAGTACACAGAAAGCCCGAAAAGTTCCGATGTAAATAACCCCCAAAATCTCTTCAGTTCACAGTAAAAGAAAAGAGAGTACAATTTTTGAGCCATAAACAAAAATGTAAGCTTAAACATTAACACAGAAGTAGTCGCATCCAAGCTTTCGTTTGCTGAATATATTATACGCTAAGAATCGTAAAGCTGCATTACTCGGAAGCACAATCATTCGCGTTTCGATAAACGTTTAAAAGTGACAGGATATAGCGAGAAAATAGCTGCATATATCCATCTGCGTCTGTAGGACTGATCGATCACGCGTGGACTCGTCTTCACTCTGGTTCTCGATCGCAAAAAACACTCGTGTTTTATCGTCTTCAACGATCATCATGTGTTGGCAAGGTAATCCGAAGAATTGAGGAGCAGAATAACATTCAACGTACAGCATTTACATCGAAAAGA